>ML834262.1:39687-50095 GCA_009831015.1 Picea engelmannii
CAAGGAGAGGCTTAAAGGGTAAGGTAAAAAGTTGAAACCAATTCGATATGGTCCTTTCAAAATTATCGACAAGATTGGTAACAATGTTTTTCGTTTAGATTTGCTTCCTTATATGCGGATGTATGCAGTTGTTAATGTTGAGAATTTGAAATTGTATGAGCCTCCGTTGATTGATGATCAAGGAGAGCATGTTCAGATTCCTTCTGTAGATGATTTTTCTCCAGAGTATCTTACAGAACTGCATGAAGACACCATCCTTGAAAGGAGAATGTGAACTTCAAAACGAGGAAATGTGGAGTATCTTTGAGTTGGTCTTAAAGGGATGAATCCAAGAAAAGCCAAGTGGATTGAGGTTGAAAGGGTGAGGGAACTTTACCCTCATCTTCACATAGACTGAAAATAGTCTTTTGGAGGTCCAAAAGCTTCCCAATGGGGAGGTGTGATCAGGGGATCAAATTTTGCTCAAACATTCAAAGTTCTCAGAATCGCTTCAAACCGGACGAGAGTGTAGGCCTCGTCATTGCGAACCCAACACAACTCGTTTCGTCTCAAACGAACATCGGGAGCGAGAGATATTGTAATCTGTTCGGAATGTCAAACAGGCAAAAAAAAAAGATGCTGACTGTATAGTCCGTACAATCCATAAAAGTTTGCGTGGAAAAGTCCGTACATGCTGACGTGGAGGTCGTACGATGACATGGTAGTTGATGACATGGCATTTTTATATTTGCAGATTTGGGTGAATGATATTCTGCCATGTGGCACTCCTTTATTGGCTTATGTTTTATTGGTTCAAAATTATGGAGTTCGTGGGATTCGAACCCTAGACCTCCCACACCATTCAAAGCTTAGGTAAAGTCCACCATGCCAACAGGTCACACATTGATCCTTGATAGCTATATGTATTTTAAAATATTTGAATTGATGTAACCTTTGATTCGACGGGGGGTCGGGCCAGGGCTTAGCCCCGACCCGAGGTTTTATTGTGTTATACATATGGCCATGCCATATTTGTTAGCCCTTTTTCTTTAGCGCGAGGTCGTATGGACCCCCATGTGCCCAAGTGTTAGGCGGTTAGGGGCTGGCGCGCCCATAATTGTCCTATAGTTTGCACTGTTGGTGCGATTGTGCTCGGTGCTGGGTTTTTACGCTATATATTGCGTGTGTGCTAGGTTCATCAAACAAGGGTGCGCTTTGTAGATGCAGAGACAACAAGCTTGAAGGGGGGACTTCTAGGAGGCCTAACTTCTTCATTTTTCGACCGATTGAGGTGCCGAAAGAGCCCAGCTAGGGGTTTTTGGATGCTCTGAAGCCATTGGAGTGGTCGGTTGGTCCATTTGAGCATTGTAAGGCATGTGTTTTAGAACTTTGATCAATTAATGATAAATGATCCATTGGAAGCTGGACCAGGAGATGTATCCCAAGAGAGGGGTGAACTCCTTTATCAATTGTTGTGTTTATGTGCTTATGTTCATTGATTATGTTGTTGTCTATGTGTGTTTTTCATGAGTAATCCTTAAATTTATGTGTTGCAAAGTTGATCCATTTTCTTTTAACACATAACATTTACTTGCAATAATTTCAAGATTTTCAAGTCTTCTTCATTTTTAGATCAATTGGTGGCTGCAATGATAAAGTTCTTGTAGCCTAGGAATGAGTGGGGATCTGGGATTAAACTCTGTGATATTCATTTGTTAATTTAACCTTCATATTATATTGAACACCCTGTCATTCCAGTGGAATGCATATCTATTAAAATCTAGTGGGAAAGACTCTTTATATAACATGGTTCCGACATCGAATGATTCCCCACAAGGTGCCTGAAACTCTCATTTTGACAGCGGAAGTACATCCAGATTGTAAAAGTTTCATTCTCCGGTGCCCAATTCCTACCTTTTGCTTGGTGATTTTACTTTCGATTGAGGAACGGGGCATGCATGTAAAATAACAGATCTAACTAGTCATTCATGCATTCTTCTAACATATAATCATTATCAGTAAAGGAAATACACAATATTCAATCACATAACACATGATCTACCCTAGTTGACCCCTCACTGGCTACGTCCACAAAGATTTGGATTCTCTACTCTTTTATTATGGTATTTCAACAACTATAGCATCATGCGCATTACAATTCTCCTCGAACATGTCAATATCTACAATGAGGCAGACTAGATCACATGAGGCTCCTCGGCCTGTGATCTAACCCTTAAGATATACCTTATTTCCTCAAATCATCTCAACATATTACAAAACAGATCATATTTTGTTGTCTTTCTCTCTTCGAACGACATAAAAACAATGACTAACCAAAAAGGAACAACACAACAACCCTCTACCTAGACCTCCTAGGTACCTACTTATACATGTTTTTGGCTTACCCGCCATTACATATTCTTACCAAAACCCTAACCCTATCATGGCTAGGTCTTCTTGCATGCGTGCCTCACATTCTTTCCTCTTCTAGATGCACGTCTGTCTTACACGTGCTTCTTTTCTTGCATCCACATATGCCTTACACGTGTTGTTTTTCCTGCATGCGCATTTTCCTCCCACGTCATGCTTTTCCCAAAAACTAGGCCTGCGCCCAACAAGCCACCAACACTGACATCCATTATGGGAATGCATGCACATGAAATGTCTTTTCCCAGTGTGGGAATACTAGTATAGGTGATGTGACTATTTTTTATTTTAGAGTGTCCAAACCTCCCTGACAATCCTGATTCCATTGGAATTTACTATCCTTATTCAATATTTTCTCCATCAACATAGTGATATGGGCATACCCTTTTATGAATTTCCTATAGTATCTTGTGTGTCCCAGTGTTTCTCTCAACTGTCATACAGATTTGGGTGGTGGTAAGTTAACAATGACTGCAACCTTTGCATGATCCACCAATAGCCCTTGTTTACAGACTATCTGTCCCAATATTATTCCAAAAGGTGTCCCAAATATGCACTTCTTGATATTTAGAGATATCTAAGACTGTCTGCATCTTTCCAACATCATCCTTCAAATCTCTACATGATATTTCAATAGACTATATTTGGTCCAATCATCCAGATACACTTCTAAAAACCAATGGATAAATTATTTGAACACAGCTATGACTACTCTTGAGAATATTGTTGGTGCATTCTTCAGCCCAAAAGGCATGAATGTGTACTGGTAGGATCCCCATTCTGTGGAAAAAGTGGTCTTGTACCTGTCTTCTAGAGCTATCTTGATATGATGGTATCCTGAAAATTCGTCTGTAAATGAGTATGCTTCCTGGCCTCCCACATTATCTAATACCTCATCTATGAAAGGGGTGGGAAAAAGGTCATGTAGGAAAGCATCATTCAAAATTATGAGGTCTACACAGATCCTTATGCCTCCTTGATTCTTCTCCCATACTACCATAGGGCTTATCCATTCTGATTCTTCTACTAGTTCAATGATTCGATCTTTCAACATTCTGTCAATCTCTGCTTTTACTTTCTTATTATGTATTTGGTTTAGTCTATACGGTTGTTGTCTGACAGATATAGCCTCAGGTTTGAGGGGTATCTTCATCTCTCCTAGCTCTCCTTCTATGCCTTTCATTTCTGTAAATGTTTTTGGGAATAGGTCACTATACTCACGCAACAACTCTGTCATTCTTTCTATTGTTTGTTCATCCTAGTAATCTCCAATACTTGCCATTTTGGGATTATCATTTGTCCCAATATGTACTTTATTCACCTTGATTGGCATAAAAAATGCTTCTGATTTGAGAGATGGACCTTCCATCTCTCTTTCTCCTTCAATTTTTGGAATTTGAATGTTGCATGGGTCATCTTCATCTGGTTCTTATTCCTGCCCATTATAGCATGACATTAGTTCTTTCATTGTCTTTCTATTCTATTGTTGAGACTATGTTATAAGTTCAACCTCTGGTTACTTAATAAATATAACCCCTCTTATTTGTTTGAGTGGTGAATCATTGTTTGGGTTCTCATGTTCAAATGAGAAACTCACTATAAAATTATATTGTAATGATGTCCATTCTGCAACTCCTTTGTGCAGTTACTAGTCTACATACTAGTTTATTGGAATTCCTTCTAATCTGTGAATGAAGTGATGAGGCCATTCTTCCAGTGGTTTCATTTTCCATAGTTTTCTACACTTCTCCAAGTGTTATGTTGGTGTCCCCTATCCATCATATCTTTGTAGTTCATTGCTTCCCTATTTTTCATCGAATCTAATGTGTAGTAATCACTTACATTGGTACCATTCCTTGACTGTCTCTTTGTGCACACCACACCATCTTGCAAGTGTTTCCTTAATTTGTATGTTCAGAGCTAAGAGCCTTTGATTTTCTAACACTACATCTTTGTATCTTGTTAGGAATTATTAAGTCATTCACCCCATGAAAACTGGGAGGTTCTCTTATCTCTGTACCTACCCATCTTTCTGCATGGTTTATTCTTGTGCACCTTCTTGTATATACTTCATGTAATATTTGTTGCCAATTCTCCAACATTGTATCTGAGTCTGAATTACATGATGTGATGCTTCTTTAGCTGAGTACTCCATATGCAATTGGATTTACATAATACTATTCTCGCATAGTGTTTATGTATAATTGGTTGATTTCCTCCAGGTCTAAGCAAGTGGGTTCTACAAACCTTTCTTCTTTTGAGGGGTCTAGTGGTGCAATGGCTCTGTACTCTCCTTAATTGAATGTCATATTCCTTGTCTTCAAATTGATTATGGCCTGGTTTTCAAATGCCCAATCCAAGCCAAGAAATGATGGATAAGGTGTTGTTCCATCCACTATTTGTATCACTTCAAAATCGGCTTTAGTGCGCACTCCATTCAAGTCTACTGTCATTCCCTTTAATCTTCCAATTGGCAGAACCTTGTGTTGATTTGTGATTTTCAGCTGAATAGGTGAATATCCTAATGTGGGCTCTCCCATACATAGCCATGTCTTCTTGGGTAACACATTTTCTTCATAGCCTAAATCTAGTATAATACCCCCCATGTTGAAATCTCCAATGTTGGCATTTGGTCTTAAGTCTCTACTTGTCCTCCTCCTTGTATGCAAGTGATTAACTATTTTCTACTCCATCTTTCCATCTACATCTGTTTTACATATTTATAGCATATTTTGTAATACTTTAATAGATGATGGATCATTTAGTAGTTTAACACAGGATTGAAGAAAAGCATTTATGGTACTTACTTGTCCTAGGGGTTGTGCTTCATTAGTGTGATCCAACTATGAAGTCATCTCATACATTGGTACGTCTTGAGTATGTTGCGTAGTTGATGTAGATGAAATGTCTAGCTTCAATAATTCTTGTTTGGATTGCTTGAATAGCTCCTTTTCCTTCTGTGCATCAAACTACTTCTATGGTTTGGCATTTTTATTCACCCATTGGTGTTATGATGGATCTTTTCTTACTGCGTCATGTTCTGTTTTATCTCCTCTATGCATAACTATGTTGATATTTCTTCCATCAAACCTTGATTCTGTAGTAATCCATTGAACGTTCTAATTGTTTTGATTCCTCTTTTCCTGGATCTTCCCCAATAGTGTCAGACAGTATTTTGTGTCATGATCTGATGTGTGACAATACATACATGTCGTAGGTGGAAGTGGACATTCTCTTGCACAGTGTCCTGGTTGTTGACATTTATGTCATACCATTAGTCCTATGCCTCTTTCAAAGCCTCCTCTACCTCATCCTCCACCTCTATAGCCAACTCGATGTCCTCGTGGGGCATTGTATTGAGGCACTTGATTATACTACGCTGGATTATACTATGGTTGCGCAGTATTGTACTTTGGTTACATAGTGTTATATTGGACTGGTACTTGGTTAAACTATGGTGAAACTTTCCCTATAATCATTTATACCTACACCCTATAGGTGTATGATGTTCTTTCCCTCATCAACTCCATTGTCCTATAATATTTGTCATCATGGCCCACTGACTTGCAAAAGTTGCAATATGAACTCTTAGGCACTGTTTGGTATTTATTGGAAAATGATATGGATCATACCCCTGTGTCTTACAGATCTCACACCATAGTACTCATGTTGGCAAAGGTTTGGCAGTCATGTTTCCACGTACTGCATGAAAGTCGGGTATTAATTCTTGTGGTGTCCTTCTGTCCTACATGTGCTACACCAAACAACTTCTCTTTTGTCCTTACCCATGTTCTGGTTCAGTTGAAATGTTAAATTCTTCATATCCTCCTTCATATCCTCTATTTATGGATATGTCTTCTGATATCGGTTCTATTCTAGTTGTAACGATGTCTGCATATCCTCTTCCTAAGTTTGAAACTTATGTTGTCTCAAAGAGTATTTCAGGTGTGGTAGGAGGGAATTGACAAATAGATGTCTATGTTCCATATCTGTCATGACATACTTTAACTTTCCCTTCAATCGTTTGAATATTTGGTCAATCTCCCAGACAGATTCCCTTAGTTTATGTCTGATCTCTATCATCTCATTCATGTATTGATCCTTTGATATAGGCTCCTAGAATTCATTTATCAACAACTTCTTCATATCCACAATTGTTCTAGTTGTTCTTGGTGGACTGTTTGTAGCTAAGCTCATGTACCAATCCAGTGTGTGGTCTCTTAGTGTGATAGCTAACTACACAATTTTTGTATCCTCATCTATGATCTTCTTTTCTTCCCATATTTTTTCACCGATGAAAATGTGTTTCTTAGGGTCCTCTGATGCCTCTCCCTTAAATTTCGGTAACCTGGTGGCAGGATCATGTCCTCCCATTGTAAATTGTGATGGACTAATACTTCCACGTGTTGTAGATCCTTGACTAATGCTTCCTGAAATGGCTCCCCCAGTTGTTTCCCTCTATGTAGATGTACTTCCTGCTACACTTGTTCCACTGAAATTCGGTTTTCTAAACGGTCGTTTTCTCTCTAGTGTATTGGTCGCACATGGGTTGATGAGTTACACACTGACACTGATATGGATAGGATTTATGCATTCGGTTCTTTCCCTTATACCTCTTATCTTCCTTTCATATGTCATGTGTAGTATTTCCTCAATCTACTCCACATCCCAGAGATCCTCTACCTCTTCTTCATTAGTTTCCAAGCCTTCCCTCATGGCTATGGATCTCTTCTTATTGTTCATCTTGTATTGGTAGGGTGCTCCACTACGTGTTCTTCCAGTTGTTTCCATGATCTGCTTGATCTAGTCTTTCTCCATCATGATTGGATCATGGATGATTTTAGGGGCTAAATTTTGCTCATGGGCTAATTTTCCATGGTTTTTCCAAAAACCAGATTCGCTATTTTAAAAATGATTCACCCAAATTCTATAGGATAAAATTATTTTACCTTAAAAATCGCCAAAAATTTATAAAAACTATATATAATCCTTAGAAATTTGAATATTTTTACAAAAATATCACCAAACATTTATAGTTGGCATATGAAGGATTAGCAAGATTCACCAAGGTTTCTACATTTTAAAATAAATTTCCATCCTTAAAATCATCCTTGGATTGGATCCAAGGCCTCCTCCATATTTCCTTTATCCATCTCTTTTTCCATTTCTCCATCTCTTGTCAGTGCTTCCCCCCTTCCCCCATGCAAGCAGGGAAGTTTAGCTGTCGGATGTCATTGTCATTACACCTTTGTTATATAGTAAAATATTTATGGAAGTATACAATGATATGATATACCTACCTCTAGGTCCCTTCAAGAACTCTTTCTCTGTTGCACTATAAGACTTCGCAGTATCTACTGCAAATTCTGTGATAAATCCTGAAACAATGTTGTCTAACCAGAAATCTATTGCACGTTTAAATTTATTGTCAACTTGTTTTAACTGCACAATCTCCATAGAATTACACTCTGGTTGTACGATTCGATTTGTAGGGTGGTTGTATTTCAATCTCAATATCCACTCTTGCAACACATGCAGGAATTCACAGCAAAATACTTCATGCAAGTCACTAAATATGTACTTGTACAAATATTTGCGTGGTGTTAACTTCATGTTTTTGTTATCTTTCTGCTCAAATTCCAGCTCCTTTGTTTTAAACTAGCTCTCGATCTTCACCTTCATTAGGTTCCATGGTCTAAGAATCCCCTTTTATAATCTCATTCTTTTTAACGTTTCCTCACCATATCTAACATTCTTGCCACAATTCTTCAGCAGATCTCATTCACTCAATCCCATTCTGTTCCAGATGACAACGAAGCCATTTCTTGGTTTACTTCTCTCTTGATACCCCTCTTAGGCTGACCCAGGTTCAGGTCTACCATGGTTTGCAACAAAACCCCTTTAAAATAATCGACCCCTCTGGTAAACCAGAAGGCAATGCAATACACAAAGTACATTGTGCAATATCACTCGAGAGAGTTATATTGGTGGTTGCAATGATCAAGTGCTTGCAGCCTAGGAATGAGTGGGGATCTAGGATTAAACTATGTGATCTTGATTTGTTACTTTAACATTAAACTTATATTGACCACATGGTCATTATTATTCACGCATGTAAAATAGCATTTCTAACTAGTCATTCACACATTCGTCTAACATATAATCATTGTCAGTAAAGGAAATACATAATATTCAATCACATAACACATGATATACTATGGTTCACCCCTCCTGGGCTACATCCACAAAGATTTGGCTTCTCTTCTCTTTTATTATGGTGTTTCCACAACTATAGCATCGCGTGCATTACAATTCTCCTTAGATAGGTCAATATCTACAATGAGGCAGACTAGATCACACAAGGCTCCTCATCATGTGATCTAACCCTCAAGATCTACCTTATTTTTTCTCCTCAACTCAATAGCTTACAAAACAGATCGGATTTTTTAGACTTTCTCTCTTCAAACAACATAAAAACAATGACTAACCAAAAATGAACAAAACAACAACCCTCGACCTATACCTCCTAGGTACCTACTTATACATGTTTTTGGCTTAACCGCCATTACATATTCTTACCAAAACCCTAACCCTATCATGGCTAGATCTTCTTGCATGTGTGCCTCGCATGCTTTCCTCTTTTGCATGTGTGTCTATCTTGCACGTGCTTTTTTTCCTGCATGTGCATCTACCTTACACGTGCTTCTTTTCTTGCATGTGCATCTTCCTCCCACATTGTGCTTTTCCCCAAAACTGGGCATGTTCCCAACAATGAATGTGCATGAATTTGCGAAGAAAGTGCCAAAGTGTAGGAAGAACTCATGGGGGAACCAAAGATGAATGTTGTAGAGTCCAAACTGAGTGCAACACAAGAATAGTCCAATTAGGTGGTAGAAAAGGTGATGACCTTTCCACCGGTTGAGTGAATGGAAACCATTTTGGTGTAGCGACAGGAATATGTTGAAGTAGAGAGACTCATGGACCAACAAAAGGTCCTTTAGTAGAGACTTGGACCTAGACAATAAGAAGCGGTAAGGATTATCGGTGAATTGGCCACTGTAAAGGGGAAGGTCAAACAAGTCGTGGCTAACACAGAGAGAAAACTTCAAGACTTCACCATGTAGGCCATGGAGGAGATCACAGTTGAAGAGGCCACCATAGTTATAGAGGTGGAAGAGTCTTAGGCTATCACGCAATAGTTCATTGAACAATGGAAGAATAGGAAACAAGCCTGAGTGGCTTGGGATGAGCCACATGTGAGTGTTGGGGGCCTATTGAACATGTTATTTTAGATGTAATTTTGGACAAAAACCTAAGTATGAATAAAGAGTGCAGAAGGAAGAAAGCACACAAAAGGAAGAAAGGGCACAGAAGGAAGAAAGTGCGCATAACGTAGAAAGGGAAAAAAAAGTAGAAAGGGCACAAAAGGAAGGAAATCACGCAAAATGAAGACAACACATGGACCTAAGGATAAAGCAAGTGATAGAGAGAAGGAAGTGAAAAGGACGACACGACGACTTTCCAGAAATAGAAGAACAAAAATAAGATGTATAAAGAGAGAAAAGTAGAAGAAGGTAAATAGTCAGTTAACTTAAGCTGGCCATGCCATGCATTGTAATAGGTTATTTTGGGATAAATAAGAATAGGAATTTAAGCCCTATATTTTGGGTATAAATATGTAATGGGTGGGGTGAAAATAGAGAGCAAGTGAGAGATATAGAGAACAAGAGAGCTAGTGGGCTAGGGAAAGTTTGTAGAATATGTAGAGGTTGATATGATGAAAGAATCATGAATGTGATCGATTGATACGATGAATAAAGATAGAGTTTGAGAAATAATTTTTCCTCTTATGTTATTTACTTGGTTATGTTTGTACATGAATGATGATATACTTCACATAATATATTTATTTTATGGATTCATTTTAATGAAATATTCATGAGTGATTGTAATAATCAAGAGCATACATAAGATACAATAAGGAACAATGATTTGCACATCC
>ML834263.1:0-24667 GCA_009831015.1 Picea engelmannii
TTTTGACATTATGCCATGGCTTGGTCATGAGAATTATCCACAATGTTTCAAACCTCAAAATGGCTACCATATCAAACCTTGAAATAACCCCTATGTGGTGGCCCAGGGCCCCATGCCCTTATCCCCAAGAATAATACCTAGTGTTCAAAACCTTGAAATGGCTACCATATCAAATCAATGGGCCAAAGATTCCCTATTTGGGCATATGTGATGGCTTAGGGACCCACACATGGCCCATTAGCCACATAGCTAAATGTTATGGCCTACGATCTTGGATTTTGGCCCAAAAACCATCACTAGCATGTTAATCCTAAAAAAGATGAGTATATCTCACTTGCAAGCTAAAGATCCCTATAAAAAAAATCATAAGTGTCATTGAAACATTTTGCAAATGAAGTCTATGACCCATAAAGAAATTAGTTCTGTGTAGGAACACTCATGACATTTAGAAGATGTGTCAATTGTGGTGAACCCAATGACGTGTTATAGTGGCTTCTTCTAGACTTCAGTGTTTATGATTCCTTATAAGAGGACGCGTTCAATTGGAAATAGGTGGCCCATTGTTGACGCAAATTGCTCATTCACAAATGAATGTAAAAGTTTTTTCACGTGATGTGTGACAAGGTGCAACATCGTTTGTGTTTCACATGTGACAAGCTTGACATCCCACCAAGCTTGGATGAGTTTCCAAAATGTGTATAAGAGAATGCTTAAATGGCGATGTGGTACAGGGAAAACACACATCCACTCTAACTCTTCCACACAACATTGCACTCAATTCTTGAGTGCTTCACACAACCAGAGTGTATGGAAAGATAAGCAATTTAAAAAAAAGCAAAGCAAGAACCAATTGAAAAAAGAAAAGCAGGAACCAATTAAAAACTCATGCAAATCCCACATGAAAAACACCAAAATAAAAAAAAAAAACTTAATAATATTAAAAAAATCAATTTATGCTTCATTTGTATTAATCTACACATAACCTTGGTAATTTTTAAAAATTCATTTTGTAATATGATATCAGTGTAAGTGAAACTTGTGTGCCCTAAAACAAAAAATGGAAGTGACCATGAGTGGCTAACAACTTCCATAGGGAGCCCACACTTAGATTTTAAGAAACATGACTCACATGTTTACATACCACTAATGAAAATACATCAAGGTGGACCAACTCCACCTTTAATCCACTTTACATTTCTAACCTTATTCTTGTACAAGGTGAAATAAAAAAGAATTATCTGTATAGAAGTTGATTATTCCATTCGAAAAGAAAAAAAGAGTAGATAAATTGGAAAGAGACAAGCTTTGCCATACCCATTAGGGAGAGGAAGTGTGCTAGTGAGCTAACGAACTAAGAAAATAGGAGTCCTACTGGTCATCACCATTAGGGGTTTCCATTCCACCAATAGGGCTGGGTGGTTTAGGGGTTTGTTTCTTTGGGTCGGAAAGTTGGAACTAACACCCATAGTTGAGCATTATTTCATAGACTAGGAGCTTTTCCACTCAGTAGATGGGGGAGGCGTATGGAGGTGTTAGATGAGTTCCAACCTTAGTCTTGTACAAAGTGAAATTTCCTATTGATTTCCTTTTTTGAAATTTTGGTAAGTTAAGTCTTCTTACAGTGGACTAAAATCTTTAATGGTAAAGTTACTTGATCAAAGTTTCCATCAATAACGTTGAATTATAACTTCGAGGAAATTTCCCACTAAATTTAGGGAAGAATTTCCATAAAAAATAGATTAAATTTACCCACTATATATCTTACTCCAAACGTAAACCTAAAGCTTTGCTCATCCCATTTACATAATTCTACCTCTAATACCATTGCTCATATCAATGATAGCTTTGCATACACAATCTTTATCACAATGCATCTATGATATGGGGTTCCAAAATATTAATATTCAATGCAAATTTAATTTGTTTTTTAGCAAAAAATACTTCAAAAACAACATATAAATTTTATGGAATTATGATCAACATGAATATTCAATGCCAATGTAATTTGTTTTTTTAGAAAAAGTACTCTCAAACAATATTTAAAGTGCATCGAACTATGATCAAATATTTTGTACTGTCATAAAATAATACAAGATGAGTAGGATTCACCCAAAAATAATATCATCTTTACATGAAGAAGGTTTTTGGGGAAGAATTTCTACCGAAAAGTGGTTGAATTTGTCCTCTTATTAACTTACTCCAAGAGTTAATAATAAGAAATCATCATTTTGTCAAAATGAATTGCCTTTGACATCTAAGATGACAAAAGTTAATGATGATAATAATAATAAATTATTATAGTGGTGTTGTAGATCGTTGCAAACCAAGCCACTTGACGATGATGTCAAGGAGTTCCATTTTTTTTGGCCCGGGTTGATAGCGAAGTGTAGCACCCATCACAATTTAAACCACCTTGATATGGTGTTGATTATTTTTTAACAACTTCACCAAGTTTCCTACTTCAATCATTTGCAACAAATTAAACATTTTCTTATTGGTTTACTATTGTTTTAAAGAACACTGAAATAAAGTAGAAATAACCTTGTTTCATGGTTGCCAACTATTGAATTATTAAGTGATTAAACTAGCATTTGAGTGAAATTTACTATATTGTAAAACATAATTTTTGAATTTAAACATAATTTAAAACATCTAAATTCACTAGAACAATACCCTTTTAAATGTTGAATTTGTCCAAGAATGGAGCATTGGTCCAACAATAACAAGTTTTTATCTTCTCCCTCGTTCAATGCCCATAGTGGAATTAAACTTCCTTGCCAACTAGGAGTTTGGCCAACTTCCTAGCTCAAAGAAATCTTTTGGTTTTCTAGCCATTTATGCTTGAGACTCTAAGAACAAAAATACACAATATGGATCTTAAGAAGATTTGTCACAATAAAATATTTTTCCAAGAATTAATATTCTCAACAAGTTCGAACCTCCAAGCACCCTTTCATCACTACTTCCTCCTCTTTATTTATCGAATTCTCATACACACCCCAAGTCTCCTCAACCACCCTCATTAATGGACATAAACATCCCCTTAAAGGTTTTAGGGAATATATGAATTAAAATAAAATAATAGATGGATTAAAATAAAATAATAATAAAAACATAATGCAAAGTCTTCCTACTAATGATAACTTATTAATGCAAATTGACATTTCCCTCAAAATTTTATGGCAACCCATCATATCCATTTAATGCATCATACCAACTAATAATTAAAGTCAATGGAGATATTTATTTCTACTAGATATTTATGTGTATGCAATATAATTTGTAAAATCATTAAATCATTAATTAAGTAATCAATAACCTATCTTAGTGATTAATACATCAAATAATTGTATTAGTATATGTGTGCAAGGTATGTATGCATTGTCAATGTACACATCTCTCGCACATGTACTAATAAGAAACAATCACTGCCTCTATTGCATAATTCCTATAGGTTCATAGCCAAGCATGCATGATGGTAAATCAAGTAAATGCATCATCCATTAATCTTTACTAATAACATCACAATAACTCAACATTCATTGATCATCACATCATATTATCATAAATGAGTTAGACAAGTGTATTTAAGTAGGATAAGAAATCTAATTATGGTGGTTTATAAAACAATATGACACCATCATACCTATCAAGATCCCAACAAAACTCACAATCAACTCTGAACACCTAGTCAACACTACTTTCATCATCCACCTTCCATCTCTTTCTCTACCGCAATATGTTGTAGAATTTGATATACTAACCTAACTTTGGATATAAACCTAAGGAAAAAAAATTGCCTATATCGACCTAACTTCTCCAATGGGAAACTATCAGTCATCATCACATGTCCAGGAGAGCGTGGTAAACACAACCCTCCCACAACTCTAGGTTTCCAAGGATACAAAATTGGAAACATCTCCACCCCTTTTTTATAGAACTAGGGCCAACATCGTAACATCAAGCCATACTGTGCAACTATTGTTCTTAGATTCATGCCATTGAATAACCACTTTGGACAAGTTGCACATCTTGTCAAAGCCTCATTTACCCATAGATCATAGCAATGTTTGGGAACCGTAAATTAAACAATAAGTGAAAGTCATAACATATAACTATCCTCTTAATATCTTGACATCCAAGTTATCTTAGTGCTATAGCCATTTGGCTATCACATAGCCTGTCAAACTATAGGTTAGCTCACCTTGCAAAACAAATATCTATGCATATATATCTAACCATTTCATGTGATAATCTATATTGAATATGGACATTCAAGTAAGCATGCATGTTCTTTTGCACCATGTATTGCAATTGTTCTATATTCAAAATATAAATTAAATTGGTAGATCCTGTATCAAAATTTCACATTTTAATTTTCATGTTCAAAGGAAATCACATAAATATCATCATTAAGAACATAAAATGGTAAAAGTCGTATATTATCCACACATATGTAGGTCTAAATGTCCACATAACAATAGTGTTTATCAGTATAGTTAAGTCCAATAGATATTAAGAAAATGAAATACAAATATAAGCTATAATATAGTTTTAGCTGCTAAAAGCCAAAATGTGGGATGTTACATACACCCATCCTTTAGAAAACTTTGTCCTAAAGTTATAATAGAAAATGTGTAGGTCAATCATGATGCATGATATCTTCATCCTACTAGGTGGAAGATCCTTAGTTATATTCATTCTATTGGACCTTAATGTGGTCCACTAGATGGTGCTTGAGCTATCAGAGCCTCTAGTCTAATATATGTGATGGCTTGACCATGTAAGTTCTGTCATTCAAACCTCATAGTTCCTTCCACTGATGTTAATGAGATTCATCGACTACATAATGTTGTAACATTGATACATGAAAAACACCATGAGTTTTATGCAAGTGGGATGGTAGTGCAAGATGGCAGACAATTAGTCCAATTCTTTTTAGAATTTTAAATGACCCTATAAATTGAGGAAACATTTGTGTCCCCTTCCCAAGCCTGATGGTACTCTTACTTGGCCCGATACAAAGAAAAACCTTATCTTTGACTTCATAGCTTTGGTATGTACAATGGGCATCAACATAACTCTTATGCTTATCTTGTGCTTCTTTTAACCATTGTCTAATTTAAATCACATGTTGTATCAACTTTGGTCATATTATCACTCGATCTTCCAACTCAACAATGTCATGCATGGACTTCAATAAAGGATGCCATAAGGAGGCATCCTTATAGAAATATGATAATTGTTATTGTAATCCAATTCCAACAAAGGCAAATATTTATCCTAATGGGTATGCTTATCTATGACATACATCATAATCATGTCTTATATCACCTAATTAACTCTCTCTATTTGCTCATCCGTTTTAGGATGATAAGTGAAATATCCCTAATCCAGTTGATTTGGATATTTACTGTTGAACTACGGTTTTGGCTACTGAATCTGATACTCTGGGGGGTTTCTGAATGTGTTTGAGTTATTGTTTGAGATGCTTGGTGATTTTTTCATGCGTGTTCCAGTTTATTACGTGTTTTAGTAGTATAAGACAATGCATGCGAAATAAGGAAATACAATAATGCTAGAAAAGTAGGAAATACTATAATAGTGGAAGCAGATATGATAATCGTCAGTTAGATCTCATGGATCATCACTGGAATACAAAATAATAGATAAGAAATACATGTGACCAGAAGAATGGGTGTTGGTCTGCGCATGCACGGTTGGATCGACAAAAAACAGTTTGGCAGCTCACGGTAACTGTTGTAAAATCCAGAAAACTCGCCCTGATGGCGATACCCATCGGACAGAGCTGGAAACTATCTCAAAATATGTGCCCTGGCCTCTAGAGTGATTCTGATGACGGTCGGACTGAAGATCCGACCTCTAGAGCTCCGGATTTCACCCCCTGGGGGTTTGCGCACCTCCTGGTCTCAAGGAGTGTGCCCTAGTGATTCCAATAGCAGAATCTGACAATGTATATCTCAAAACGATCGTCTTGGTATCCTTTGTAATGGGTCGGAAGGGATTCCCCGGATCTACCCCAGAATGTCCCCTGGAACCCCAAATGTGCTTCCTCTGGACTTGTGCCCTAAATCATTTTTTTCCGCTTTCCAGAATATTCCACCGTCAGAAACTGACGACATATGGCTCAATAGGTGTGCCATGGCTATCTCTCTAATGGGTCAGAAGGAATCGACCAAATATGAACTGTCACAAGCGGACGCATAAACCCTCTCTCAACACTTGTGCCCTCAGTGGCTGAGCTGCGCAATCATTGAACTGGACACTGTAATGCACGGTGAAATACCTGGATGGTATATTTAATAGATTAGGGTGTGTCTCTCAACACCGAAATCGATCAATGGTGGTGGTTTCCTCCAGAAATTCACAAAACAACAAGGGGGCCGATTTCCTCCTCCTCTACAAATATCTCAACATCAAATCATAACATAATATGATGAATTAGGTTGCTTTACCCTTCCTTTATAGCTTCCCGAAACCCTAATTCGTTGTTGACCTTTTCCCTCCAAGTGACTTTTACTTTATTTTATTATTCATTGATTACATCACTTAATTAATTAATTAATTAACCATTTTATCTCTAAAAAGTGATTTATCCATCCTGATGGCTTCTCCGACCACTGAAAGTCACTTCTCATCATCTTATCTTGTAATGCTCTTCCTCCCGATTTCGATGAGCTATTACACTAAGAGGTTTATCCAAGTAATATGTTCATTATGACCTTCTTAGTGAATTTAATTAAGATATGACCCATAATAACTCAAAATTTCGAAAATCGTCGGAATGCAATGGAACCAGAGCCCAGTTGTGCGGAATGGATCCGGATGATGAACGATGCAATTTGGGCCCAAATAAACCCCTCAATGTCTCTCAAACTCTCTGTCACCCCTATATGGCTACTCAGGTAGGCTTAACACTCTGAAATGTTGTAATGTTATAATGCCCCAAAATGGGGACATTACAATAAGAAGAGCTTAAGTTCAATTGATGCCCACGTGCTAACTATAAGCTCATCCAAAACCTAGATGTAAACCAAGAGTCTCTATTCAAGATTAAGTTTTTGGAAACCCATGAAGACAAATAATCTCACTAATAAATACTTGCACCATTTCCCTTACTGGAATAAAATGAGAACTTTCGGTTAGTTTATCGATTCTGTCCAAAATGGCATTATTCCGCTATGGTGTGATAAGCTCTCCCATAATGAAATCCATGCAAATGACTTCTCATCTTGTCTTTGGGATGTCACGGGGTTGTAAAAGTCCCATCAAGTGGTGTTGATCATACTTCACTTGTTGACATTCAAGGAATCTAGTGATAAATTGGATCACATCACATTTCATGCTTTCCTAGAAGAATACTTTCTTCATGTCCTAATATTATGATATTATGTAGTTGATGAATCCCATAAACTTGAATGGAAGGAACTACGAGTTTTGAATGAGGGAAACTACATGGTCGAGCCATCACTTATATTGGACAGGAAGCTTTTACAGCCCCTGACACCATCTAGTGGGCCAAGTTAAGGTCCAATGGGAGAAATATAAAATAGGATCTGTTACTTGGGAGGATGTAGAGACCAAGTGTCGTGATTACCATGCATTTATTTTTTATTGTAACTTTGGGATGAAGTTTTCTGAAGGGTAGGTGCATGTAATGCCCCACATTTGAGATTTTGATAACTAAAACTATTATGGCCTATTTTAGTATTTCATTAGCTAAGTATATGTTGGATTTAGCTCTACTAATCAAGACTATTATTATATGGATATTTATACCTACCTATGTGTAGATAATATATGAGCTTTACCATTTTATGTTCCTAACGATGGTTGTTATGTGATTTCCTTTGAACATTCAAATTAAAAAATTTCCCCAATTTTTTATGGCAACCCACCATACCCATTTAATTCATCATACCAACCAATAATCACAATCAATGAGGGTATTTCATGCTACTGTATATTTATGTGTATGCACTATAATTTCCATAATCATTAAAATTTTAATTAAGTAAGCAATAACCTAGTTTAGTAATTAATACATCAAGGAATTTCACTAATGTACGTGCACATGTTGTGTATGCATAGCTAGTGTACACATATCTCATGCATGTTTTAATAATAAAAAATCACTGCATCTAATGCATGGTTTCTATATGTTCACAATCAAACATGCACAATGGCCAATCTAGTCAATGCATCATCTATTAACCTTTAATAACAAAATCACAATAATTCAACACTCACTGATCATCACACCAAGATTATCATAAATGAATTACACAAGTGTATTTAAGTAGGATAATAAATATAATCATGGCAATCTATAACAAAGTACATCACCACCAAATACATATTGGGATCCTTACCATACTCACAATCAGCTCTGAACACCTAGCCACCACTACTTCCTTCTCTTTCATTGTTGCAATATGTTATAGCATTGACAATATTGACCTAACTCTAGATATAATACTAAGGTTGAAGCATTGACTATATCGACCTAGCTTCATTAGAAGGAAGCTAACATTTGTCATCACATGTCTAGGGTAGCATGTGTTGGTTGTGGAGCCTAATCATCTTCTTGATTTGTATGTCAGTATGCCTAGCCCCCTTTTGTCGGGGGTTCAGGGGTTGGCCCTCGAATGAAGGCGGTACAAGGGGGTCTTACCCCCCCGACTGGGGGACATGGAGTCTAGTAGGCCCCCATCCAGGGGTTCGAGGGCAAAGCCCCTCGAGGAATTTTTTTTGGGAAAATTTCCTTGTAAAATTTTGTAATTTCGTAGTCAATCTGGACTATTCATTATAAGGTCCCAGAGCTAATGGTAAAAGTCATGTTAGGGTTTTCACCCAAAAAGGAAACCCATTTTGTATGAGGGAATTGTATTGTGACTATGTGATATAGCAAATATCGTATTCTGAGTGAGGAGACTATGAGAGAAAGAAGAGGAAGTTACAGTGGGTGTGTTGTAGGTTGTATCCCTTCATTTTGTTGGATAATAAAAAGGAAGGGCCTGGAAATTTCTCTCGTAGACGTAGCCCACATTGGGTGAACCATGTGTATCTGTGTCTCTATCATATTATGTATTTTTTGTGTTTTATTTCCGCATTTGTTTTATTTTATTGCTCCATGATCCTGTTTTTCCAACAACATGGTTAACATAACCCTCCCATGACTCCAAGTTTCCAAGGATATAGGGTGGAAAACACCTCCGCCCCTCTTGATAGAACTAGGGCCAACACCCTAATATCAAGCCATACTTCATAGTTGTTGCTGTGTTTAGAGTCATGTCATCGAATAACTACTTCAAGCAAGTTGTCTGTCTTGTCGAAACCACACTTACCCACGTATCCTAACAGTGTTTGGGAATCACAAATTAAACCATAAGTAACATTGATAACATATAATTATCCTCTTGATGTATATGACATGTAGGTTACCTTAGCACTATCACCATTTGGCTATTGCATAGTGCGTCAACTTGTAGGTTAACTCACCAATAATACACATACACATAACCCTTTCATGTGTTAGAGTATATTACATATGGATGTTTAAGTAAGAACATATGTTCTTTTGCACCATGTATTGCACTTGCTCTATATTCACAATATAAATTGAACTAATATCCATGTATTGAAATTCCACATTTTAATTTGCAAGTTCAAAGGAAACCACATAACAATTATATTTAAGAACATAAAATGGTAAAAGTCATATATATTATCCACACATAGGAAAGGATAAATGTCCATATAACAATAGTCTTTATCGGTTTCGTTGAGTCCAAAAAATACTAAGACAATGAAATATTAATATGAGCCATAATATAGTTTTAGCTACTGAAATCAACAATGTGGGCCATTACACAAAGTCTTTATGCACTGCAAGAGTTCTATTTTTGTTTGGCCTAAGTTGATAGTGAAGTCTCTATGAATGAAAAGCATTATGCATTCAACTGTATTCCATTATATGTAATATATTTTGGAGAAATCCAAGGATGTTTCCCCACACTTGTGCATGGTGTATGTAGTAAACATATTAGCATACACCAACATGCCTCACCTTTTTTTGATCTAACCATTGAATTTGGTTCCATTGTAGCATGCCATTGAAACCATCAACCCTTACCAAAAAAATGAAATCCAATAATAGGATAACTTAATATTTAAACTCATTGAGCTACCTAAAGGATTTATAAACTTTGGTCACATGAAGATGGCAATAAACTCCACTTTTTGTTTGATCCAAGTTGATATTCGAGTCTCACACACTCATGACAAACTTCATTTTTGTTTGACCCAAGTTAATAGTCTAGTCTCACACACTAATGGAAAGCATTAAACACATGGAAATGGTAGAATATGCCATGCATTATTTTCCTACACACTCTCGACAAACCCCATCTCTATTTTTGTTTGACCCAAGTTGATGGTGTAGTCTCACACACTTGTGGAAATCATTAAACACCCAACAATGGTAGAATATATAACATGCATTACTAGTCCTTGCCATAGTATGAACTATAGTGATTGGCTTGATGTCTTTTGTTTCTCATTAGAATTAGTTTGAAAAAATTGGACCAATTGGCATGAGATTATTTCCTTCTCAATTTTCCCATGTACTAACTTTTATCCTTTCTATTTGAAAAATGCATTATGATGGCCAATCAATTCTTTAACCCTATTATTTGGCCTCATCTAAAAGTGACATAGATGTTGAGTTATATTTAGGTAGAATCTTATCTTTCAAATAATCTAGAATGGATCATCATATAATGTTTCATCTATCTTAGTGATTTCTAGGTGGAAAAAATTGGAGGAATCGACTTGTAGGGCCATTTTAACGATAGGTTAGCGAGAGGTCCTAGGTCAAAAAATTGGGGTCCAAAACTTTCCAGAGCCATTTTGAGGCATCAAACAACATTTTTTGATTCTAAAACAATTGGAACCCCTTGAAAGTATTCTACACACTGAGACCTTTCCAATGGTGTGAGAATCACCTCAATTGAAGTTTGTATGTGAAATTTACACCTCTCGTAAGTTGAACTTTGTAATTTGTGAAGGTTCATTTTGGGGAAGCTTGGGTTCTTGGTCCTTAGGGATGATAACATCTTCCCACCTAGTGTCATTTGTGGGTTGTTTGGGGGTTTCCTCTTCTTATTATTTTTGGATGACTATTGAAGGCCTCTGTCTGTCCATAACTTTTCCCGACTTTAGTTGAATCTCCTGTAATGGAACATGAGAAATAACATACATCAGAAAGGCTTGCATTTCAACATTGTGAATAGGTTGAGTGGGTTTATTATTGGGATTGGGCACTGGTTGTGCCAGTAGTAATTTTGGTCTTGGAGAGCTTGCATTATGGTATTTTTGTGGAATAGGAGGTAAAGGTGGTGGAACAAAACCTGACAGAAGCTGCGGGATGTTCAGTGGAAACTGAGGGTAAGGATGGTTGGGCATAAGGAAAGGTGGAGCTTGAGGGTTTCTTTGGTTATGCCCTCCTCTCCATCCTTGAAGCCAAGGATGGTGACACTGTGTAGATCGGTTTTTCCAACTCGGCGAGTTCCACTATTGTGTTTGTTGATAATAGGGTGGAACTTGAGGCTGTAGACACGGGTATGTAGGTTGATTCCTAGGTTGCCATGGTCTCCTAGGTGCATAAGAGGATTCTCCAGGATCCCCACTTATATAGATGGCTAACAAACTGGGCAATGATGGACATTTTTCAGTTGAGTGGTTCTCTGTGTAGAAGCCACAAACTAAAATGTTATCTAATGGGCATTCCCTTGAGGAATGCTTCCTCCTGCATCTTGGGCAAAATATGCTCATTGCTATATTTTCCTCCTCCTGTTTCTTTTTAATATTTAGGGTGTCCAACTGGGAACCTATTGTGCTTAAGATATCTGTTTTGAAGTTCTCTAAAAGGTTCCCCATCTCTACTCTCGTGATACCACCTGAACTAACTGGTTTCAAGTTTCTACTATAAGGATCACGAACATTATTCATTGTTTTAGCTCTACTCCTCGAGTAATTCTTACATATTTCACAGATTTCAGGAAATGGTTAATGGGAGATGTCACCTGATGCCATCAGGTTAAGTATCTCTAGGTATTCTTCCAAAATTCCTTTAAGGAAAAGAGCCCTGGATACATCATCCGAAGGTCATGGTACTTTGATTTCTGTGAGATATAAGCAAACAGTTCCATATAATCCTCGAGATTCTCGTCCTCTAACTGTTGGATTTTGAAAATATCATTACGAGAATCCTTCGACTTGTAGTAGTCTTGGTATTTCTTAAGAAATGTATCTTTCATGGCTTCCCAAGACCTAATACTGGACTTTCCCAACCCCATGAACCATCTTAGTGCAGATTCCTTGAGGGTGGCAGGAAAGAGTTTTAGTTTCTAGGCATCTTGTAAGTAGTCGTAGCTCCTGCACAAGATGTTGAACTCAAATATGAAGGTATCTGGGTCTTTACTTCTTTTACCGTAAAAGGTGGATAGTGCCGAGAGGGGAATATTTTTCATATTGACATTCCGTGTGGTGTCCAAAATTAGAAACCCGAAGGTGGTTTCGGTTTGGTTTCCAACTTCTTTTCCCTCCTCGTGTCTTACATGGTTGTGATCCTCCTGATCATCCATACTGGTTTGGTTTCCAAAAACAGAGTACCTAGATGGTTTTATCCTTGAAGATAACAAAGTATCCCAAGGTTCTTTTCTAATAAAGGTATCCCTTTGATGGGAAAGTCTTCCTACTGCTTGGATGTTTGGGACTCTACTCGAGCCGGTTAAGACTATTGGTGCCAAAGTTTCTGTTTCAAATTGAGAAACAATTATATTAGCTGAACTACCAAACAAAGTATTCACTTGTTCAAGGTCTATGATGTCTACAAAGTTAGGGTCTCCTGATGGTGGTGATAAAACAAAGGTTGTGTTGGTTGGTTCTATGGAAGGCTCGAGCGGTCTTGCCTCTTGTCCCACTATTATTGATGCTTCAATTTTTTGTTCTATAGTGCTCCCTGTTTTGGTCTCTTCAAAGACTGTTTTAACTCTTTAGGTTGAGCTAGCCCCTACTTTTCAATATCGGTCTGTGAATTTTATGAGTGGAGTGTTCCTTCCCCAAAAAGGTCGGAAGGAACCTTGGTCGAAAGGTTTGATTTGGTTTTAATGCATCTTCCCTTTGAGATGGTCTATCTAAGGATTATTCTACTTAAACAAAGACTATTAATTAGCAAACCCTATGAAAGAACTTTGAACTATTTACCCTAAGTAGCTTTAAACAATGGATCGATGGATTATTCCTAAAGAAGCATATCAAAACCCTACTTGAACAAGTTAACCTATTTAATCTAATGAGCAACAACAAGTAAATTACTTTGATCTTTTATCTTTAAGCAAATAATCATTCAAACAACTAACCTATCGAAACTTATGAAGCAAGTAAACCCATCAAAACTATTCAGCAAGTAAACCCATCAAAACTATTCAGCAAGTAAAATCTATTCTTAAGATAAAACTCATAATCATCTCTAATCTGCGAAGAATAAATCTTAACCTACTTAATCAAAAGCATCATGACAATATTCATAAATTAATCAAACTATTCTTAATTTGCAATAATAAGAAACTTCAAAGATGATGATTATGTCTTCGGTGCCTAATAACATCACGATGGCATCTAACGATTAGTGATAGCTCAAGAGGAATGAATTCAATATTGACTTATATGGAGAAATGAAAAGTATGAATCAAGCACTCTAACGAAAGCTTAGCCATCATAGAAGAAATATTAACTATCCTGAAAATCCATGTGATCTCTTAATTTCATGCATCAATCATCGATGATAAGAAAACACTATTATAATTAATTCAAATGCACTCTTATGCTAACTCAAGTAAATTCACAAGGCTATAAACTTATGATTAAAAACTTAATTCAAATTCAAACTTCTAATTAAAATCACAACTCAAATATAAAACTGAGATTTCATAAATTAAACTGAGTTAATCCTATTATTAAAAATTCAGATTTCAAACTAGAATGCTTGTAAAAACATAATCCAAAACCTACTTCTATTCTATCACACTAAGACAATATTGATAAACAAAATATATTTATGAAAGCATAACTAAACTGAGAATTAAATCAATTAACAAAACTTGTAATTATTGATCCATCGAAACTTGCAAAAGAAGCTCTGTCTTAAACTAAAACTATGTTCTAAATATTACTCTGTTTCAACCTGTAGAAATCAAGTTAACTTTTAACATGCCAACTAAGTTAGTAGCTTGCAAGCCATTCACTAAGAAATAAAAGACACATCATAATAAACAACTATCTCCTACAAGCAACCTGCAAAAGGGAAATTAAACAATTAAATGATGAACAACAAATACAACATTTAAAATGACAAAACACATATAACAGAGAAATGAAGTAAATTATAACTACACAACTGAAATGCACAATCTATCTATATAAGTATTCACCCATACCACTGGTGGGCCCCCCAACAGGTCGTGGGTACTCCTCAACAACAAATCACAAGCTCAATCAACACAATTTTGTCATTAAATTAAAAAAAAATGCAGTCTTAACACAAGTTTGTAGAGATGTCTCAATTGCACAACGAAATGTATTCTAACAATTCTTGTCTTTTGTCTGGCCACTACTAGTGGTATTTATAATGATTACAATTTGAGAGGTCGACCATTGGAAGGGTCAACCTCCTCTAAAAATGGTAAATCTCATTAAATGCACTCTAACAGTTATTGGCTTCTAGAAACTGAATGAGCCACTCAACGATCAACATAACTGCTTAATCTGAGATGTCAAGATCTCAACAATTGGAGGCCACGAGGGGGCACATAACCCAGATCGTCGATTTTCCCGGCATAAGCCACCAACTGCCAACTCGCCTATGCTCCAAGTGTTGGATCGCGTGTCGGATGCAGTGCCAGATGAAGTACCAGATTGGGTGCTAGATGAAGTGTCGAACGAACTACCAGATGGAAAATTGCATTGTGAATTTGCCCTGTGACACACAGATCACACATTAGATGCATATAATCATCAAATCGAACTGAATCTAACTCAAAACCATTGCAAAACATCAATTGCGCATAACTGTTATAAAGCCATGATGAATTGATACAAAATCCTTCGAAAACTTCTTCAAAATAGTTAAGAACACATATAATATTGGTACAAAAAGGATTCAATCATCATCACTAAACAACCAAAACACGAGCCCAACAATATATTTGTTTAATTTTTTTGACTTGATCCTTGTAATTGATGCAGGGTGGCATTGCAGAGAGATTGGGGTTGTGGAGGAGGGTAACACTCTCACGATTGACAGTTTCATATGCGGTGAGTTGTCTTAGTTAAATTACAAAGTATCAATTTGTATGTCTATTAATTCATTGATGAAAAAATATTATAACATTGTTTATTCTTTGTGCAGTCTTCAAAGCGTCGAACCACGCCCAGGCCTAGAACCTCTCGAGGTGCATCCTCGAGCAAGAGAATAAAGATAGATTTCCAAGATGCTCCTGAGGATGGCGAGGGTGGTAATGGTCAATGATTAACCAACTACTTCCATTTTGTAGCTATGCCACGATATATATATGTTTTTTTTTTTTTTTTATGTTAGGGCACTTGTTGTCACTTTGTATACTAGGCATGAGTTGCCATTTTGTAAAAACTATACAATATAGACGATATTGACAATATATATATATATATAGACACACACACACACACACACACACACACACACACACACATTTCATGGCACATTTTTTTATGAATCTCATTGTTTCTACATTTGATGTTGATGAATATATGAATTCCAAAGTGTATGAATTTTATGTGTATTAATCCCTTGATTTGTTTCTAAAGTGATTATAAATACTTTCATTATGCATTAAGGAATAACTTATGGCGGAAAATATTTCTAAGTGCTAAATCCATAAGCAATTAATGGTTCTCAAGTAGCATTTCTTGCTAATCAACCATGTATCTCTACATCATCAATAGATCATCCCTTCTGAATTATTTGCATGAATGTTGTGGATATTCATATTCTAACTCACAACCAACAATATGGACTACCTCTTGAACTATCTCCATCTAAATCCAATGACAATCCACACTCAAATAGTGGTCACTTGAAAATATTGCGATCTTAAAAATGACATATTACAATAATTTATTATAGAAATAATTTTTCTCATTTAACTTCTACATAATTGTAAATCACTTAACAATTTCACCTCAGTGTTATTTTCTAGGGCACACACATTATTCCCCTCTTTCTATGCATGACATATATAAATCATTTGATTTATGTGTAACCCTCCATAAATGTCAAAAAGACTAGTCAAGGACTCATAAATGCACATGTTTGTTTAGATTGTATAGTGGGTATATGTAAATTTTGTTAAAGCCATCAATTATTAATAATATTTATTTAGTCTTCCATGATGTACACTAAACTTATTGATTTTGATCAATAGAATGAGAGAGTTCAGATGGAAACTAGATCTTAGAATGGGTATCATTTTCCACCTACAATTAAAGGTTTTTAGGTTACATTTCATGACACACTATATAAAATAATGCTATGCTACAAAAATTCCTTCAGGGAGACTTGAAACCATTATTCTTTTCCCTTTACCATCTATTAGATTTTATTGTACATTCCTACCCAATTTTGGGTTAGAGCACACAAGGAGACAAAGGACCCTCCCAAACCCAATCCCATAAACTAGTTGATGCCATTCCGTTGTCATGCCATGCCATGCCATGCCATTGTCATTCCTTGCTAAGTCATTCCATGCCATGCCATTGCCATTTCCATGCCATTGTCAAACCTTTCCATTCCATGCCTTGCCAACCCATGCCATGCCATTCCACTACCATGTAATTTCCATGCCTTGTCATATCATGCCATTTCCATGCCAATGCTATGCCTTGCCAAGACATGCCATGGCATGCCATTTCCATGACATTCCATTGGCATGTCATTTCCATGCCATGTCATTGCCATGCCTTGCCAAGTCATGCCATGTGATTCCATTCCTTGTCATGTAGTTTCCCATTTTAACCTATATAACAATAAATATAACTTTCCATTGTCATGCCATAACATTTCCATGCCTCGCCAAGCCAATAAATGATATTAAGTAAGCTACAACATGATAAATATAACAACCTTTAACGCAAGTAATCATTAAATGAAAAGGGGCTGAAAATGAAAGCCTAAACTAGGGTTTAGATAACAAATACTTGCTGAAATGCAAGATGATGCATAACAACCCTCGAGTATTCAAGACATCAAGCCCTAGAATATCCAATGCATCATTGTTATTCCCGCCAAGACATGCCATGGCATGCCATTTCCATGCCATGGAATTTTCATGTCTTTCCAAGCCATGCCATGACATTGCCTTTCCTTACAGTGCATTGCCATACATTTCCTTACCATGCCATGCATTGCCTTGCCTTACCATTCCATGCCATGACGGACTTGTCATACCTTTCTTTTCCATGTCATGCCATGCCTTGCTTTTCCTTGCTTTGCCTTGCCATTTTATGGTATGGTATGCCTTTCCTTGCCTTGACATGGTATGGTATAATATGGTATGCCTCACCTTGCCTTGCCCAATGCATGGTATGGTATGGTATGCATTTCCTTGCATTTCATGGTATGGTATGGTATGGTATGCATTGAAAATGGTATGCATTGGCAATGGCAATGGTATGTATTTCCTTGCCATTGTATGGTATGCATTGACAATGGTATGCTATGGTATGCATTGGAATTGGCAATGGAAATGGAAATGGTATGGTATGGTATGTTATGGTACGCTATGGCATTGGAAATGGCAATGGAAATGGTATGGTATGGTATGGTATGGTATGCATTTCCTTGCCATTGACTTGCATGGTATGGCATGGTATGCATTTCCTTGCCATTTCCTTGTATGGTATGCATTGACAGTGGTATGGTATGCATTGACAATGACGATGGTATGCAATGGCAATGGTATGCATTGGAAATGGTATGGTAAGGTATGTATTGGCATTGACAATGGCAATGGTATGGTATGCATTGCCTTGTCATTTCCTTGTATGGTATTGTAACACCCTGTTTCCCCCAGTTTGTAAAAATAACTATATTGGCCAAGAACTATGGCAAACTCAAAGACGTGAATGTTTGATTTGATGGACCTTTTTATGAAAGGTCGATGAATGTAAATTATGTTATGAATATGTGTTGCATGGCTGCTGGGAGGGTGATGTGCTAAAAGACACCACGATGGCTAATGAGAGGTGGTGGAAGGGACCTGGAATGGTTGTGTTAACTTCCACCGAGCCAGTACCATACTAGCTTTACTTACTCCAAGACCAAAGCAACTCTCTGACCCCAGAATGGATTTCTTGTCAGATTGATAGGTGGGGAGGCTCCTCAAGAGTTAATGAGGGGATGGGGGTGAACCGCCCATCCGTAACAGCTCCCAGACCTGATCGCGGATGGGGAAATTCGCACCACACGCAATCTTGCAGAGAAAAAGGCAAGAGAGGAAGTGTGGTAAAAGGGAGGAGAGAACGCGTGCGACAGGGATCGCGGGGAAGAACTGGAGAAACTCTGGAAACACAGGGAGTTCTGAATAGAGGAGAAGGAGAGTAACCTTCATCCTTGACTTCCATTGAGATGGAAGTAGAAAATTGAACCTCAAGCATCGTTGTATAGCTCGGGGGTGGCTAGTGGCAAATCTGTTTGGAGTCACTGAGCCTATGGTTGGGTGGAAACAAGCACCCCTCTCAACAGTCACATCCCACCTGGTGTTTTCTGATAAGTGTTATGTCTTGTATTTTTGAATTGAATGCATGCTCATGTTTATACGCTCATAAATGGTTTTTGTATGGAAGTGTTTGCCTGTGTTTTGATTTGGAGACAAGGGATACATGCTTATACTTATATGAACATAATCGGTCTATGTATAGAATGAGTAGGTTCAGAATACGAGTCTGTTCCCTTGATAATTGTCCTATCTACTTGGCTCGCGCTATGCCCTGGTTTAATTTCCCGAAGGCACTTCTCTCGGGAAGTTTCCTCGCACTCCAGAGTCAGAGTGAGTCCCTCGAAAGGACTACCATGATAGTAAACCCATGAGTTTACTTTATCCTTACCATCGAATTTATAGCTCGACAAATTAGGAAGACTTTTACTCAGGTCACCAAGCCTAGGGATAATTTACCCAAGAACCCTCTAAAAGATCTGTCGGAGCTCTATTGCCCGTCGACCCTAACCTTTGCATAGGCAGGAGGGTGGACTTGGCAATGTCCTGAAAGTTCTGAACTATTCAAGCCCGTTCATCAACATTTCGACGTTTCGGCACCCGAGAAATCAAAAGGCAAGACCCTTTGTCGTTGCAAGTCGCGAAGTCCTGGTATGCGAAACTTCGAATTAGCTTAGTGTGAATAGGTTTCAACATTTCGGCGTTTCGACACTTGGAAAACCAAAGGGCAAGACCCTTCGTCATCGCAAGTCGCGAAGTCCCGGTATGCAAAACTCTGAATTAGCTTAGTGTGAATAGATTTCGACATTTCAACATTTCGGCACCCGAAAAACCAAAGGGCAAGACCCTTCATTGTCGTAAGTCACGAAGTCCTGGTATGCAAAACTCTAAATTGGTTCAGTGTGAATAGATTTTGACATTTCGACGTTTCGGCACCCAGGAAACCAAAGGGAAAGACCCTTCATCGTTGCAAGTCACGAAGTCCCGGTATGCAAAACTCCGAATTATCTTAGTGTGAATAGGTTTCGGCATTTTGGCGTTTCAGCACCCGAAAAACCAAAGGGCAAGACCCTTCGTCGTCGCAAGTCGCGAAGTCCCAGTATGCAAAACTTAGAATTAGCTTAGTGTGAATAGATTTCGGCATTTCAATGTTTTGACACCCGGGAAACCAAAGGGCAAGACCCTTTGTCGTCGCAAGTCATGAAATCCCAGTTCACGAAACTCTAGGAGGATATAGACCATCCATCGGAGGAGACACGTGGTGAGCGGTCAGAGTTCGAGGAAAGCTCCAAAACACCGTAAGTCATTGGATCTCGTAGGACAACAAGGGGGTTAAGGCTGAGTGTCCTTCAACACCCTTAAGCTCAGGAGGGATAGTGACCGTCAGATCCAGATCAATGAGGTTCGTTGATCTCCTACACAAATTCCCATATCATAATTCGAGGATTTGAGTGACAGGAGTTCTGGAGTCATTGCATCGTGAACTCCTGGTTCACGAAACTCCGAAGAGATCTGGATCGTTGGATCCATATCATCGAGGACCCTCGGATCTCGTACAATAACTCGCGTATCAGATTTCGGGTTTCGGGGTTTGAAGAGTCGAAAGACTCGACTCGCTTTCATTTCGAACTCCCGGTTGCCGAAGTCTTGATACAGCCAGGACCGTCAGATCAGGGAGGAGATTTGCAGCCGTTGATCTCAATGAAGGGACGATTTCGGGTTTCGAGGTTTGAAGAGTCGAAATACTGGACTCTCGGGCATCATTGAGTCGTGAAATGCGAAAGGTGACTCTTGGCTTGGCCCGGGGTCATAACCGATGATCACATGGAGGCGAAGCCCGAGCTTGGTGCTTGAGTTGTATACGACGGGTTTTCAATGAAAGAACCAGAGGATTGGTTTAGTGAAGGTTCCGACAGGAAGAGCTATCCTGCGCTAGGACCTCGTAGGAACTCGGGGATTTTGTCCCTTAAGAAAGAAAGGGGAAAAAGGCGAAAAAAACCTATTATGTCGTAGTGGGTGTGTGACAGGTATGGTATGCATTGTCTTTCCATTGCCTTGTGCGGTATGCATTGGCAATAGTATGGTATGCATTGGCAATGAAAATGGTATGCATTGCCTTTCCATTGTATGGTATGCATTGGCAATGGTATGGTATGGTATGCATTAGCATTGGAAATGGCAATGACAATGGTATGGTATGCATTGGCATTGGAAATGGAAATGACAATGGAAATGGTATGGTAGTATGCATTTCCTTGCCATTGCCTTGTATGGTATGCATTGGCAATGGTATGGTATGGTATGCATTGCCTTGCCATTTTATGGTATGCATTAGCAATGGTATGGTATGGTATGGTATGGTATGCATTTCCTTGCCATTGCCTTGTATGGCATGGTATGGTATGGTATGCATTGGAAATGGCATGGTATGGTATGGTATGGTATGCATTGGCAATGGTATGCATTGCCTTGCTATTATATGGTATGGATTGGAAATGGTATGGTATGGTATGGTATGGTATGCATTGGCATTAGCAATGGAAATGGAAATGGTATGGTATGGTATGCATTGGCATTAGCAATGGAAATGGAAATGGTATGGTATAGTATGGTATGCATTTCCTTGCCAAGTTGTCATTGCCTTGTATGGTATGGTATGGTATGGTATGCATTTCCTTGCCATTGCCTTGTATGGTATGCATTGACAATGGTATGGTATGGTATGGTATGCATTGACAATGGGAATGGTATGCATTGGCAATGGAAATGGTATGCATTAACAATGGCAATGGTATGATATGGTATGGTATGGTATGGCTTGCCTTGCCTTGCTATTTCCTTGCATGGTATTGTATGGTATGGTATGGTATGGTATGCAAGGCAAGGCAGCGTACAATATGCCTTGCCTTGACTTGGTATGGTATGGTATGGTATGGTATGAGCAATAGTGCAATTTCTGAAGAGGAGGTTGACTTTCAAGAACATTATGTCGGGAATTTGTGGTTAGTGTAGTCGCGTGGGCCTTGGCCAAATAGACTTGTGGGAGCTTACAAAACTTCGTTATGTTGCTCGGTTTGGATTTTATGCCTCCAGACCAAATTGGCCACATGTATTTGAATGGCTTGAGGAGGCGAGTTGCAACTCATAATAAAACTCAAATCAAGACTCGGATGGGAGAACCGTCAGTTGCATTGGATCTGAAGCACCGGGTTTCAACTAGGGAGCCCCTCCACTGTCATTTTGTCCACCGAATTTGTGGTTAGTGTAGTTGCGTGGGCCTTGGCCAAATAGACTTGTGGGAGCTTACAAAACTTCGTTATGTTTCTCGGTTTGGATTTTATGCCTCCAGACCAAATTGCCCACATGTATTTGAATGGCTTGAGGAGGCGAGTTGCAACTCATAATAAAACTCAAATCAAGACTCGGATGGGAGAACCGCCAGTTGCATTGGATCTGAAGCACCGGGTTTCAACTAGGGAGCCCCTCCACTGTCATTTTGTCCACCGAAAAAATGTTTGTTGGAGTATCTCTGACACTAGGGTTTGGTCAACGAGGCATAGTGCAATTTCTGAAGAGGAGGTTGAATTTCAAGAAAATTGTGTCGGAAATTTGTGGGTAGTGTAGTAGAGTGTGCCTTGGCCAAATAGACTTGTGGGATCTTACAAAACTTCGTTATGCCGCTCGGTTTGGATTTTATGCCCCCAAACCAAATTGGCCACATGTCCCTGGATGGCATGAAGAGGCAAGTTTCATCTCATGATAAAAATCAAACTAGGACTCAGATGGGCGAACCATAAGTTGCATTGGATCCAGAGCACCGAGATTCATCTAGGGGGGGCCTCCGCTATCATTTTGTTCACCGAAAAACCATTTGTTGGAGTATCTCCGACACTACAGTTTTGGTCAATGAGGCATAGTGCAATTTCTAAAGAGGAGGTCAATTTTCAAGAATATTGTGTCGAGAATTTATGGGTAGTGTTTTCACATGGGCCTTCACCAAATAGACTTGTGGGATATTACGAAACTCCATTATTCCACTTGGCATGGATTTTATGCCCCCGGACCAAATTGGCCACATGTCCCTAAATGGCTTGAGGAGGCAAGTTGCAACTCGTGATAAAAATCAAACCGGGACTTGGATGGGAGAACCATCAGTTTCATTATATCCATAGCATTGGTTTTAAACTAGGGGGGGCCCTCTGCTATCATTCCGTCCTCCAAAAAAATGTTTGTTGGAGTATCTCTGACACTAGGGTTTTGGTCAATGAGGCATAGTGCAATTTCTGAAAAGGAGGTCGATTTTGAAGAACACTGTGTTGGGAATTTTTGGGTAATGTAGTCGAGTGGTCCTTGACCAAATATACTTGTGGGATCTTATAGAACTCCATTATGCTGCTCGGTTTGGATTTTATACCTCCAAACCAAATTGGTCACATGTCCCTGAATGAATTGAGGAGGCGAGTTGCAACTCATGATAAAACTCAAACCAGGACTTGGATGGGAGAACCTTCAATTGCATTGGATCTAGAGCACAAGGTTTCAACAAAGGGGGCCCCTCTACTGTCATTTTGGCCACCCGAAAACCGTTTGTTGGAGTATCTCCGACACTAGGGTTTTTCTCAATGCTTATTACATATGTTTGACAATTTAACACCTTGTTAAGATAGACATGGAAAGGAAAGTGAAGGTAAGGCATGGAAAGGAAAGTGAAATAAAGGCATGGAAAGGCAAGGCATGTCATGGAAAGTGAATGCAAAGAAAGGAAAGGCAAGGAAAGGAATGGTTTTGCTCAGTGCTTATTACATATGTTTGAAAATTTAATACCTTGTTAGGCTAGACATGGTAAGGCAAGTGAAGGCAAGGCATGGCATGGAAAGGCATGGTATGGGAAGGCATGCCATGGAAATGCAAGGCATGGAAAGGCATGGCATGTCATGGCATGACAAGGCAAGGTATATGAAGGCATGCCAAGGCAAGGTATATGAAGGCATGACATGGAAAGTGAAGGCAAGGCAAGGCAATTGAAGGCAAGGCAATTGAAAGAAAGGAAAGGCAAGGCAAGGCAAGGAAAAGCAAGGAAATGCATGGAATGGAAAGGCAAGTGAAGGCAAGACAAGGCAAGGAAAGTGAAGGAAAGTGAAGTCAAGACAATGAAAAGAAAGTGAAGGAAATTGAAGGCAAGAGAAGTCAAGGCAAGTGAAGGCAAGGAATGTGAAGGCATGGCATGGAAAGTGAAGGAAAGGAAAAGCAAGTGAAGGAAATACAAGTGAAAGAAAGGCAAGAAAAGGCAAGGAAAGTGAAGGTAAGTTAAGGCAAGGAAAGTGAATGAATGGCAAGACAAGGCAAGGCATGAATGAAAAGGAATGTGAAGGAAAGTGAAGTGAAGGAAAGTGAAGGAAAGGCAAGTGAAGGAAATGCAAGTGAAGGCAAGTGAAGGAAAGGAAAGTGAAGGCAAGGCAAGGAAAGTCAAGGCAAGGCAAGTGAAGGAAAGTGAAGCAAAGACAAGTGAAGGCAAGTGAAGGCAAGACAAGTAAAGGAAAGTGAAGGCAAGTAATGAAAAGGCAAAGCAAGTGAAGGGAATGCAAGTGAAATCAAGGAAAGTGAAGGAAAGTGAAGACAAGGAAAGTGAATGAATGGAAAGGCAAGTGAAGGAAAGACAATTTAAGGAAAAGAAAGTGAAGGAAAGTGAAGGCAAGGCAAGTGAAGGAAAGTGAAGGCAAGTGAAGGAAAGTGAAGGTAAGGAAAGGCATGGTATGTAATTGCATGGTATGGAAAGAAAATACATGGAAAGGCATGGAAAGTGAAGGAAAGACAAGTGAAGACAAAGAAAG
>ML834263.1:40426-53468 GCA_009831015.1 Picea engelmannii
CCCCTTCATTGTGCCTAAGTCGAATTTGCTTTTTCAGAACATTAATGGTTCATTGCCCCTTTGAAATTCGATCAGTCAAAAACAAAAACAGTGTGGCAGTGATAACTCTTTGATCATTAAATGTATAAGGCGGTCAAGGAGGTGACAACTCTTCAAAATTTGATTGGATGAGATAAGTCATCTTTTGGGTGGTGGAATGATTAATCTTCTGACATTACCCCCCTTAATCATTTCACCCAAAAACAAAACTCTACAATATTGTTACAGTTCACAAACCCAAATGGTTTTTCTGTGAATTTCAAATAATTCATTTGCTAAGGGATTTGTAAACATGTCTGCAAACTAATATTCAGATCTGCAAAAATCTACAAGAATTTCATCCTTGTTTATCAACTCTTGAATAAAATGATATTTTGTATCAATATGCTTAGTTTTCTTGTGGAAAACATGATTACATGACAGAGCAATGGTTGATTTATTATCACAGAAAATCTAAGTTGGTTCTTGTTGTTCATGCAACAACTCCTTCATAATCCTTCTCATCCACACAGTCTGACATGCAACTACTGTTGTTGCAACATACTTTGCCTCAGCAGATGATAAAGACAAAATGGGTTGCTTCTTTGAAGCCCATGCTATAGCTCATGATCCAAAGATAAACACATATCCTGATGTGCTCTTCCTTTCATCTACACTACCTGCAAAATCACTATTAGTATATCCGATCAACTTAAAATCCGAATCTAATGTGTACAAGACACCATAATTAGTTGTTCCAACAACATATCTTAGGATCCTTTTTCCTGCTTTCCAATGAGTATCTCTAGAGTCTCCATAAATCTAGAAATCAAACTTACAACAAACATAATATCAGGTCTTGTTGTTTTCAAATACATAAGACTTCCAACCAGTCTTTTATACAGAGTCGGATCAACACATGACCCCTCATCATTCTTACTGAGTTTTGTGCCAGTTGCAATTGGTGTTACAGCTAGTTTACAATTCACCATCCTAAACCTTTTCAATATGTCATTTGCATACTTAGTTTGACAAATAAAAATACCATCTTCAGATTGATTTACTTCAATGCCTAGAAAATACTTCATCATTCCTAAATCAGTCATTTCAAACTCAGTTTTCATGGTTGTCTTAAACTCATCTACTGAAAGATTTTCGGTGAAAATCAAATCATCAACATACAAGCATACAATCAAGAGTTTACCTTCCTCATTTACCTTTGTATACAGTGTTGACTCAATCAGACTCCTATTGAATCCAACACCATTCAAGTATTCATCAATTTTGTTGTACCATACTCTGGATGCTTGTTTCAATCCATACAATGCTTTCTTTAACCTGCAAACCTTACCCTCTTGTCCAACAATCTCATATTTTGGAGTTTGTTTCACATAAAACTCTTCTTCCAGAAAACCATTTAAAAAAGTATACTTAACATCCATCTGGTACATACACCATTTATTATGAGCAGCAATGGCCAACACCATTCTTACAGTATCAAACCTAGATACAGGTGCAAAAGTTCCATTATAATCAATAATGGGTTGTTGACTAAACTCCTGAGCTACAAGCCTTGCCTTGTGTGATCCAGATTTTATGAGCAGAATGAAATGAATACATATTATTAAAATATGCTTAACACAGAATAATAGAGATACAGTAAAACTGGTTTTCTATTCAATAAGGAAATAAGCTGAAACTGTAAAATGCAGTGGAAAACAAGCTTGCTGGAATGGTGGCGGCTTATCTTTGAGAAGAGATGTGACCACTGCGCTCATTCGCCAAAAGATAATTACAATGAGGCTATGAAGGCCTTTTTACAATAAACAGAAATGTCAAAAACCCTAGACATCCAAAAACCTAACCCTAGGAGATGAAGTGCCAAAATTCATGTGGGCCCCGTTTGGGTAAGTTAGTACATCAACTTCCCAGGGTCGTAACTTTTGCATACGATCTCTGTTTTAGGCACACGATTTCCCGTTGGAAAGGTATCATCGAGGAGATTCATTTTTGGGGCTCAATTAGAGACTTCAGCTATCATTTAGAAGCTCGATCCCGAAAAACCTTCATTTAGGCCCTCAAAATGGCCCCGTAACTTAAAAACTGCTAAAAATAGTAAATTGCCAAAATTGCCAGAAAAATGTTTTGAGCAAGTTGGAAAAGGTGGGTGGCCATCGATATCCACCTGGATCAATCCACCCTCCTTAGGAATCAATGGTCTCCATTGCGTTGAGTTTCCCCATCAGATGAGGAAATTTTTGTTGAATTTGGCCCCGGGTGAGCCGCTTGCCTTGGTGCAGGAGCTGCCCTGCTTTGACGACTCGATAAAGTTGGATCCTTTGTTGTTGAGTGACCTTGATATGTGTGTCCACAATCTGATCACTGGTTTCCTGTTGCATGCATTCAGGGTTGATCTTTGTTGGTGTCAACTTCTTTGCTATCTCCAAGGTGTCCAATAATGGTGGGAAATACGGTCGAGGGAGAGCTACGTTGAAGACTGGGTGCAGGAAAAGGAAATGGGGAGTGTTGAGCTCAAAAGAATTGTCACCCACAACCTTGGTGATGGTGTATGGCCCATAACAGAGTGGGAAAAGCTTTCGATGGGGACCTATAAGGCATTCTTTCTGAAACTTATGTTGCACCCGATGCTAATCATGGCGTTGCTTGTACTTGGCATTAGACTTCTGTAGAATATCTTGAACCTGTTGGAGGATGTGATGGATTTGTTTAATGAACCGGGTGGATTTTTTAGCTTCTGGTGGAGCATGGGACGAGTCGACCGAGGTGGTCACCAGGGACAGTGCAACATCCATGGGGCCCATTGGTTGGAATCCCAACGCCACCTAAAAGGGGTTATGGCCAGTTGAGATATGCAGGGCTCAGTTGTAGCTATGTTGGACATAGGGAAAACTTTCATCCTAGGTGTGGGGGTGTTTTGAATTGTACATGTGCAAGATATGTACGATCATCTTATGGATGACCTCGGTTTGGCCATCTGTCTGGGGGTGGAAGGCAGTGGATTTGGTGAGCTTGGTATCCAGCAGTGACCAGAGGCTCGACCAGAATGTGCCGAGGAACCGACTGTCACGGTCTGAGATAATGGTTTGTGGGATCCCAAAATGTACCCATATTAGTTCAAAGAAGAGCTTGGCAGTGGCTTATGCTATGATGTTCTTCTTGCAGGTAGCTAGAATCGCCATCTTGGAAAAGCGATCAACAACCACAAAAACACAGTCATTTCCCCTCTTGGTGGATGAGAGGCCCGAAATGTAGTCCATTGAGATGGATTCCCACGGCCTGTCAGGAGTAGGCAGGAGGGTGTACATGCCTTGTTTCTTAGTGGTCGGTTTGGCAATAGTGCAGGTGGTGCAGGACCTGATATACTTGTCGACATCCTGTCGAAGTTTTGGCCAGTAGAAATGTTTCTACAGCACTGCCACTGTCTTTTCGACGCTAAAGTGTCTTGCCACCCGACTGTAGTGAGCTTCCCAAATTAGCTTCACGTGCTCGCTTGATGGCACACAAATATGGCCCAAACGGCACAACAACCCCTCTTGAAGATGGAAATTAGTGACCACTGAGTTGGCGCCCAACATTTGGTAGGAGGTGGAGAAGTCAGGGTCTGTCTCGTAGAGGTGGGGCCATCCATAGGTCTCGTGGTCGCAAGAGTCTAACATTGTGGTGAGTGCTGCGACTGGAGCTCGACTGAGGCAATCAAAAACTCGGTTGGTACTTCCTGTTTTATACTTGATGTTGAGGTGGAACTGCTGTAACTATGTGGACCACTTTTGATGGCGGTTATTCTGTAATTTTCCTTGGGTCTGCATGAATTGTAGTGGCTTGTGATCAGTGTGGACAACTGTCTCCTTCCCAAGAATGTAATGTCTCCACTGGTGGCAGGCTTTCACAATGGAGTACATTTATTTTTCGTAAGTATGGTACTTACGGAAAACATCTGATAGTGTCACACTATGATATGCCACGGGGTGGTCGTGTTGAGTGAGAATGACGCCCTCAACATAGTCCGAAGCATCTGTCTCGGTCTCAAAGGGATGTTGCAGGTCCGGTAATGAAATTACTAGGGATGAGCACAAACGCTTCTTCAATTCATCGAAGGCTTGTTGTTGGGATAGGCCCCACACAAATTTTTCCTTACTGCCACCCTTGGTTACTTGGTTGAGGGCCCATGCGATATGAAAGAATCCCAACACGAACCTGTGATAGAAATTGGCAAGGCCCAAGAAGCTTCGAAGTTCAGTGAGTGTGGTTGGGGCTGGCCAGTCATGGATGACCTAGATATTGGCTGGATCCACATACACACCATGCCGATCAATGATGTAGCCTAAGTAATGGACCTTGTCCATGCCAAAGGAGCATTTTTCCAAGTTTTCATATAGTTTGTGCTACCGCATGGTGTGCAGGACTTGTTGAATATGTTGCAAGTGTTCTTCCCAAGTCTTGATGTAGATGAGGATGTCGTCCAGATACACCACTACAAAAGTATTGGTGAAAGGTCTTAGGATATCGTCCATCATCCTCATAAAAGTTGTTGGAGCATTTGTCAAAAAAAAGGGCATGACCAACCATTCAAAAAGACCTTCTTTTGACTTGAAGGTGGTCTTCCATACATCTGCCTGTTCTATTGGGACCTGGTGGTAGCCAGACTTCAGATCAATCTTACTGAAGTATTTGGCCCCCATGAGCTGATCAAGGAGGTCATCGATTCAGGGAATCAGGTATCGGTTTCAGACTGTGATTTTATTCAGGGCTCGATAATCAATGCAGAGCCGCCAGGTCCCACCTTTCTTCTGCACCAACACGATTGGGCTCTGACAAGGCGATGATATGGGACATATGTGCCCCTTGTAGAGAAGTTCTTGGATCTGCCTCTTGATTTCCTCATTTTCTAACAGAGAGCGGTGGTAGACTGTCCCATTAGGTAGTGGTGCGCCTGGGGTCATATCGATGGGATGCTTGACCTGACACTGCAGAGGTACCCCGGTAGGAGAGGAGAAGATATCTGAGTATTCTTCCACGACCTTATCCACTTGCTTCTGTTATGTGGAGAGATCGACTGCAGAGGCCTTGGATGTGGCTGCGATATTTCACTCACTCTGAGAGAGAATCACGAAGAAGACAAATTTACCGGTCTGAGAGATGACCTTCCTGCATTGCTTTGCAGAGATCAAGGAAATAGCACTAGGAGGGACTTCCTCGGGTATCCTGTTCAAAGTAATGATAACACTATGAGGCCTAGACTCATATACAACATGATGTTTCCATAAATAAGGTTGGCCCAAAAGAACATTCCAAACTTCGAGAGGAGAAACATCACACAATACCTCGTCTTTGAAGGGTTTGATGTCGTATGACAGTCGACACTGTTGGCTGATGCAGAGATTGCTTCCTTGGCAAAGCCATCCAATGGTGTAGGGTTGTGGGTGTGGTGTTGTTAGCAGGGCCAGCCGCTTGACGACCTCTGCTAAGATGAGGTTCTTCTGGCTACTTCTATCAACGATGAAGTGCAGCGGGGTGACTTTTATCTAGATCTGTGAATGGAAGAGGCGCTCGCCTTCTTCTGGCTCGTCTGTTTCACCATTCTGGAGCTTGGTGGTAGCAATGGTGGAACTGTGTTACGTGTCAATGATATGTCTTCCCATTTTTGGTTTTGCCTCAGAGTTAGAACCTGCATCTACTTCAAAGGCTTTCACTTCAGCCACCAACACTTGCTTTGAGTGACAGTCAGTAGTTTTATGCCAAGGGCTCTTATGGAAGTCGCACCACTTCCTGATATCTTTCTTTGTCTTTCTGGTGTCCTTATTTACTTGTGGCTTGGACTGGTTTTCCTAATACTGTCCATCTTTGTTCTATCCTTTGTTCTATGGGTTGGGGCCACCCCTTCCCAGCTTTTGCTGTGAGGGGTTCACAGGCCCAAATTTTCGCGTCTTTTGTTTGAGCTTCTACTCGATTTTGACGGCATATCGGTAGGCCGCGCCCAAGGACAAGATGTACAAAAATTCCATTTCGGTCTGGATGTATCTATGTAGAGCATCGTGATACTTGAGCACCAGATGTTGCTCCAAATATTTTATACCCATCTTGGTGTGCAAGGTATGGAAGATGTTTGTGAACTCTGGGACTGCTTGGTCTCTTTCTTGCTGCAGTGTGGTCCATTTGGTATACAAATCATCATAACTTCTGACAGGGTAGTATTGTTCCTTAATAGCATCGCTGAAGGATTCCCAGGTGCTTGCAGCTGTAAATAATGAGGGTTCCTCTGTTTCCTTTTGCTCAGAGAAAGTTTCCCACCAATCTTTGACACGGGGAACGACTTTGAGGAGTGCAAAAGTAATTGTTTCTCTATTCGAAAAGTTATGGATAGAAAAATACCCTTCTAGTAGATTCAACCACTTGTCTACAACATTTGCATCTATATGATCTTCAAATATAGGAATATCGAAGTTGATTTGTACCTTGAAGGGGGCGACGCCTCCGCTCAAGGAAGATGTGTTGCCTGTTGGTAGCCGCCGAAGGATTTGCTGGAAACTATCCATCATCTCGTTCCTTTGTTGTGTGAGGGATTCCTCAAGTAACATTTTGAAAGGATCTCTTGTCCCGTCATCTTTATTTTCTCTTGCCATGAGAGGTCACTTGGGCGTGCGAGAGATTTTTTCCTCAAGAAAAACAAGCTCGAGACCCAATTCTTTGTACCCTGACCTCGTTGGGGACATGCATTAAGATGACAAGGAATAGACCGCTCTGATACCACTGATCCAGGTTTTATGAGAAAAACGAAATGAATACAGATTATTAAAAGATGCTTAACATAGAATAACAAAGATACAGTAAAACTGTTTTTCTATTCAATAAGGAAATAAGATGAAACTGTAAAATGCAGTGGAAAACAAGCTTGTTGGAATGGTGGTGTCTTATCTCTGAGAAGAGATGTGATGGCTGCGCTCATTCGCCAGAAGATGATTAGAATGAGGCTCTGAAGTCCTTTTTACAATAAATAGGAATGTCAAAATCCCTAGACATCAAAAAACCTAACCCTAGGAGATGAAGCGCCAAAGGTCATGTGGGCCCCGTTTGGGTAAGTTAGTACACCAACTTCCTGGGGTTGTAACTTTTGCATATGATCTTCGTTTTAGGCACACGATAGCTCGTTGGAAAGGTATTGTTGAGGAGATTCATTTGGGAGATCATTTAGAGCCTTTTTCTATAATTGATAATCTATATGCCAAAAAACTTTCATTTAGGCCCCTAAAATGGCCCCATAAGTTAAAAACTCCTAAAAATAGTAAATTGCCAAAATTGCCAGAAAACTATTTTGAGTGAGTTGGAAAAGGTGGGCGGCCACCGATATCCACCTAGATCATTGTGATTCTCAACTTCAGCTTCAACATTTAACATGGTATTGTAAATCCATTTAACACCAATACAATTTTTATCTTTAGGAAAATCTACATGTTCCCAAGTATTATTCCTTTCTATGGCATCAATTTCCTCATTCATAGCTTCTACCCAAACTTATTTCTTAACAACATCAAAAAAATTTGCAGGATCATATGCAATTAATGCAAAATTTGAAACTTGATCTACTTCATCATTTTGCTCATACAATTCTCTTAAACTTCTAGTCTCCTGACCTCTAATTTTGTTTCTTAATGAAGCTAATGTAGGATTTGATTCATCACTTACCTCTGATCCTGTTTGCAGTCCACCATGACATTATGGCTCACCACTCTCATATGTTCTGGGCATTCTTATTTGTGATGGGGTGACTCTTAGTGATTGTCTTACATGAGTTCTTGTTGTAGGTGTATGTGATTGTGGAATCAATTGTCCACCTTGTACGGCCTGCTCATCTCCATCATCATCTTCATGGGATATTTCAGCTCCCCCTGAAACAATTTTATTAATGCTACAATCCCAAGCCTCTTCTTCCTTGAACTCAACATCTCTATTGATAACATAGTTCTTGGTGATGGGATTATAGAATCTATATGCCTTAGACTCCTCACTGTATCCAACAAAGTCACATTTCTCACTTCTGTCATCCAACTTTCTCCTCATCTCTTCAGGTACATGTGCATAAGCTACACAGCCGAAAATCCTCAAATGAGATACGTTTCTATTATTACCATTCCAAGCTTCCTAGGGAACTTGGTTCTTCACACTCTTAGTTGGACTTTTGTTCAGAATATATATTGAAAAAATAACTACATCGCCCCAATATTCGTTCGGAAGATTCTTCTCCTTCAACATACTTCGAGCCATATTCATAATGGTTCAATTCTTCCTTTCAACTACTCCATTCTGTTGTGGAGTATAACGAGTAGTGAAATGTCTCTTGATTCCATGAGACTGACAAAACTCCATGAAATTAGTTAGCATATACTCACCTCCTATGTTTAATCTCAAGACTTTAATATATTTGTCATTATCTTTTTCAACCATAACTTTAAACCTCTTAAATATATCAAAAATTTCATACTTCTGCTTCAACAAATAAACCCAAGTTTTTCGACTGAAATCATCAATAAAAGTCATAAAATAGACATTACTAGTCAATGAAGGTGTTTGCATCGATCCACATAAGTCTGTGTGAACAAGTTCCAATGGAGCTTTATCCATGTACGGAACTCCAGAAATGAATTTATCCCTTTGATGTTTTGCAAATATGAAACTCTCACACGAGCTTGCAGGTTGTTGAATACTGGGCAACCAGTTCACCATTTGCTTCTTATGCGGCAAATCTAGACCTCCAAAATGTAAATGGCCATACCTCAGATGTCATAACCATGATTCATCCAAACCTTTAGCTTTATAATCATTCAAAGAGTCAATCAAATAATTTCTCATAATAAGTGGAAACATTCTATTCTTTGTCATCTCTACTCTAGAAATCAAATGCTTACTTGGATACTTATCATAAATTGTACATACCTTGTTTTTGAGGAACACTATGTACTTTTTCTCTATTAGTTGTCCAACATTTAACAGATTGCATTTCATACCAGCTACATAATAAACATCATCTATTTTTCTTCTTTCATCATTCTTAGTATAAACAATAATCACACCTTTACCATTAACTCTTATCTTATTGTCATTACCAAACTTTACTTTAGACTGAATATTGGTGTCTAAACTGGAAAACAATCCTTTATTTCCAGTCATGTGATTGCTACATCCGTTGTCCAAAAACAAAACATCATTTGAACTTTCCTAGATGACATTACAAGTCAAAAACATACGTTTCTGGTCATCCTCGGACTCCTATGTCATGTGTGTAGACTACTTTCCAACATCTGCTTGCTTCTTCCAACACTTTTTAGCATAATGTCCAAATTTCTTACAATAATAACAATGTACCTTAGATTTATCATACCTTTGATTTCCTTGCTTCCAAGATCTGCTGCTAATCCTCCTTAAAGTAGGAGGATTTTGTTGAGTTTTCCCCTCAGATTCTGAATCATTTTTGTTGTCTCTATGATTATTAGTTCAAACTCCTCTTCCTCTACTACTAGACCTTCCTTTGCCTCTGCCTCTAGTAACATGCAACTAGGATTTGAAGGAATTCTCTAATGGATTATCATATCTAGACATCTTGGATTCATGAGCAATCATAAAACCAATTAATTAATCAAACATGCATTAAAATAATATCTTTAAATTCTTCTATGGGTACAACTATGGATTCAAATTTCTTTGGAAAATATTTAAGAAATTTCTCAATTACTCTCTTGTCTAAGAGATATTCACCATACTTTCTTAGCTGATTCACAACAATCATGACTTTAGTCATAAAATATCAACTGACTCACTATCCTTCATCTTCAAATTCTCAAAGTCCCTTCTCAAATTATGAACCTTGACAGTTTTCACCTTGGATACACCTTGATAACTAGTTTCAAGAGTGTCCCAAGCTTGCTTTGAAGACACTGCACTTGACACCTTCAAAAATATGGTTTCAGTAAGGCCTTGTTGAATAAGACCAAGGGATTTATTGTCTTTCTTTCTGTTCTCCTTCAACAAAGTTCACTCAACATTTGTCAGAGCCATTTATGTTGCTTGGTCAATAGCCTCTGGATAACAAATAGTAACTAACTCCCAAAGATCTTGAGAATGCAGAATTGTTCTCACTCTGATAAACCAATAATCGTAATTCATTTCAGTCAAAACATGAATATGTGGTTGAACAAAACTACTATCTATAGCCATTTCAGATCAGATTCCAAATCATTGTACTCAGTTACAATGAGAAACTAGAAATATTACTAGCTTCGATACCACAATGAAGGATGCAGGGGAGTGCTTCAGAAAACAATAAACAGTTACTATAAGATTTCCATCCCTATGTAACAACACTAGTAAGCTACAACCATCATTTCAACAACCTGTTTCAGTAGATGTTTTAGTAAAAACTAAAGAGCTATGACAACAAACACTTAAGTAAACCACTTCTTCATCATAAACTAAGATCGATACTCTATTCTACAACAATTGTTTTAGCAGGTGTTTCAACAAAGAATAAAAGGTTATTACAACAAAACAGGGGAATTGCAACAACAAACTAAAACTCAAATTGCAGCAGCAAAATATCTTTAATGAGCCATTCTCTACAACAGTAAATCAACCCAGTACTTCTATCTTAAAAACTCAATAGTTGTTATAGCAAAACATTTCACAACACAAGAATTTAAATGAAGTTTTAAACTGATATATAAAACAGAGTATGCATACTACAACAAAATAAATACTATGTAATAAATCTGAACATTATCAAGAGTTTACAAACTCGAATTCAAACAAGAACAGAGTATAAAATCCCATGTTAACACTCTCAAAATTTCATTATCAATTTTCTCTCTGTATCTCTCCAAAATCAGGATTATATATATATATATATATGCAATTAGTCACTTAGTTTTCCCCTTTGTTGTGCCTAAGTTGAACTTGGTTTTTTAGAACATTAATGGTTCATTTCCCCATTGAAATTCAATTTGTCAAAAATTGAAATGGTGCGGTGGTGATAACTCTTTGATTATTAAATGTATAAGAAAGTCAAGGCGGTGACAACTCTTCAAAATTTGATTGGATGAGATAAGTAGTCTTTTGGGCGGTGGAATGATTAATCTTATGAAAGCCCTCCCCTTCCCCTACCCTTATCCCCACCCTCCCTTTCCACAACATTTTGAGATTTTTTGTTCTCGATTCCTCGACTTTTCAATCAAAATGGTAAATGGATAATGACTATGATTACTGAGATGGAAGTGACTGAAGAAAATATATTTTGATTGTGTACAGTGTAAATATGAATATCCTGCTTCAATTCAAATGCCCCTACAACTCTCAATCTGTTGAAACCCTAATCTCGATAATTTCTTTTTCGATCATTGATGATGTCTTATCGAGATGTATATTGTGAAAAGATTAATCTCCCGCTTCAATTCAAATCCCTTCATCAATTGCCGAGAACTCTCAATCCATTGCAACTTGATTTTTTCCTTCCAGACCATCAATAATGATCCATTGCAACCTGATCTTTTCCTTACAGGCCATCGATAATGTTTTATCAAGATATTGTTGGAGATATTTCTTACAATATAATTGGTTAGCGATTGGTTTGGATTTGTTGGAGGTTGTTGAGAGATTCTCTCAAACTCTCTCTCCAAGTTTAGAATAAGTTGGATTTAACAACAGTTTTGAAAATATTAAGTTTAGTGTGCAATTGATTTTTCCATTTTGGTATCAGAGTCGGTTGCCGCTATGGGTAACTCCCTCACGGGAGGCCCAGGTGTATGTGAGAGTGGAGTTTTTATATTTTCTGGTGTGAAGAGTGTTGTTATTCTTTTCTTTTTCCACATGTTGTTTTGTTGAAGAATAGTGCCACCATTGGAAAGGGTCGCATGTTGTAGGAAGGAACCGTTCTGTCACCGTGGAAGCCATCGGTTCTGTCACCATGGAATCCATCGGTTCTGTCACCGTGGAAGCCATCGGAGCAGACAACTATCCGTCATCCCGTTAGAGAGGAGGACCCGCCATTCCAATATTAAAAGGGTTGTAGTGGGTGAGCATTGTGATATTGTTTCCTGATCATCAACAACAACACTTTCAATATAAGAGTGTCAGCGTTGAAGGAGTTCCCAACGAAGTGAAAGACATGTCTATTCTCGGAAGGAATCTGAAAAACGTCATAATTGTTGACGACCGCTGGAAATCCTTTTATCGATTGTTGGACTGGGCACAACATCCAGAACAAATCCCTCTTCAAAGTCATGTTCTTCTGCCTCATATTGGCGTGGGAGCAAATCATGATAATTAAAGGAAGTCGCGAATGGTTTGTGTTATCCCCAATATCTAGGGATAACTAGGAGATCATGTCTCAAGGCCCACATGATCCCAAACATGGAGTACGAGAGTGGATCGACTTGAGCATGACCCTTGAGGGCCCATCTTTCTTCTTCTTAGCCAGACTTGTCCTATCAGCAGTACCAGCCTCCATCACTACCGGCCTGGGCTTGCATCAGAGAGGGCTCTTGCTCCATGAGGTAATTGGTCTGAGGTATCATGGTATGTGTCATATTTGATCGTTATAACCTTCTTATGTATGAATTAGGTTCCTTTCATTTCAGATGACTGCTTGGATCTTACACTAATCCACTTGACCATTGTTGGGGTGATTGATGGGGTAGCTTAGCAAGCTGGTATTCATGGGTTTTGGTTAGCCACCAAGGGGGATTTGCAGAGCCATCGTTCGCTCCCTCCATCTTATCAATTTTACATCTTAAAACCCCGCTCATCCATCCCATTCCCCTAGTCTGGCCATTAGGATGACCTTCCAGGGTACATCTTGTCTTGTGGAAAGAAGGGGATAAAGGCCCAGGGGGTAAAAGCAGCTGGTAAAAGATAAAAGCCATAGGAAATGAAACCTAGAGATGCTTCGCCTAGGGGATCCCCGAGAAGGCAATAAAAAGCCTCTCGATAAGAAACTAAGGGACCCTAAGAAAAATGATAA
>ML834263.1:62344-84188 GCA_009831015.1 Picea engelmannii
TCTACAAGTAGCCAGAGCACGCCTAGAAGAGGTGAAGGAACTCCACAAAGAAGTGAAGAACTAAGGAGGACAACAAGACAATCTAAGACCCCGGTCAGGTATAGAGACTATGCCTTAATAACTCAAGCTATGAATGTGGTAGAGCCTTTAAATTATGAGCAAGCTAAAGACCACAAAGAATGGATGGATGTCATGAAGGAAGAATATGATTCTATAATTAAAAATGAAACATGGGAATTGACAGAATTGTCTGGGAACAAAACCCCCATAGGATCAAAATGGTTGTTCAAATATAAATTTAATGGTGATGGTATTATAGACAAATACAAAGCTAGATTGGTTGCCAAAGGTTATTCACAGAAAGAAGGGATAGATTATGAAGACACTTTTGCTCCTGTAGCAAAAATGAGTACTATTAGATTAATGATTGCATTGGCTACCAAGTATAATTGAAAGTTGCATCAGTTAGATGTCAAGTCAGCATTTTTGAATGGAGAATTAAAAGAAGAGGTTTATCTTGTTCAACCAGAGGGATTTGTAAAGAAAGGACAATAACATCTTGTATGCAAGTTGAAGAAATCTTTATATGGACTTAAATAGCCACCTAGGTCTTGGTATGAGAAAATTGATACATTTTTCTTTCAACAAAGTTTTATAAAAAGTAAAAGTGATCCCAATCTGTATATCAAGAAAAATAGAAATGATCAAATTGCTTTGATTTCTCTATATGTGGATTATCTTATCATAACCAAAAGTGTTACTAGGTTGATTGAAGAGATCAAAAGAAAGTTGTCACAATAGTTTGAAATGAAGGATCTTGGACATTTACATTACTGTTTAGGTCTTGAGGTATGGAGAGAAAATGGTAAGACCTTAATCACACAAATAAAATATACAAAGGAGGTACTCAGAAGGTTTAATATGAACACATGTAAGCCAATATCTACTCCATTAGAACAAAATGTTAAGCTCAACAATAATGATGACTTAAAAGAAGTGGATGGTACTTTGTATTGACAATTGGTGGGAAGTCTAAATTAACTCACCACAACTAGGCCAGATATTGCATATTCAGTTAGCATTCTTAGCCAATTTATGGCTAAGCCTCATGAGAATCACTGGAAAGTTGCAAAGAGTGTCCTCTGATATTTGAAAGGGACTATAGATTTTGGTATTGAGTATACTAATGATTTTGATGTTGAGTTGACAGGTTTCTCAGATTTTGATTGAGCAGGAGATCCAGATGACATGAAGTCTACTACATTATATGCATTCACTATTGTATCATTGATCGTGTCCTGGAGCAGTAAGAAACAACCAATCGTTTCTTTGTCATCCACTGAAGTTGAGTACAAAGCATTATGCACCGCCACCTGTGAAACAGTTTGGCTGAGGATACTTGAAGAGGTTGGAGAAAAGAAAAAAGTACCAATAATCATCCAATGTGACAACCAAAGTTCCATGAAACTGGCAAAGCATATTGAGACACACTATCATTTTGTAAGAGAAAAAATACACTCAAATGAAATTGATATATTGTATTGCAACACAAATGATAATGTTGCAGATATATTTACAAAGCCTCTTGGAAAGACTAAGTTTGTAATATGTAAAGATAAGATAAGTGTTGTAAAGGTTGTTTAATTAAAGGGGAGTGTTAGAAATTAATTAAACAACAGGTCCGGTAGATAAGTGTGCAGTAAATGCATCGATTGCACCGTTACATGCAATAGACAAGTCGCTTGTGTGTTCTCTTGTGTCTCTGTTTGCTACATCTGTGTGAGTTCTCTGATTATACATGGTTCAATGCTGACTCAATATAACATTTCTTATCCAAACTCTCAGTATAAATTACTTCTGTTGATGTGTGGATGTGTATATCCTCTAACTCTCAGTATAAATTACTTATGTTGACGTGTGGATGTGTATATCCTCTAGAGTTTCAGAATTCAATGCAGATATACTTCCACATGCCTATGACATCTCAGAAGTTTACATATATGAGGAACGAACTAGATAACTTTGTTAACACACATACCATCAGTGGATGGACTTCTTTTTCCTTGTGTCTCATTCCCTATTCCTATTGGTGAAATGGCTCATCAATCTTAGAACTGAAAGCAACATAAACTGTTAAAAATGATCTAACTGTTAAAAATTCAATAACAACCATATTTTTTTTTATTGTTTGAACATGTCGGCTCGGTGGGTTATCTGTGCAGGGTGATTAAAGATGTCATGCGCCAGACATGGACATCAATTCATTCTAATGGAGATGCTCAAAAGAAAATATATATTTATATACTCTTGGAAACATACAAAGACATAGAAAGAAAGAAAAAAAGTATTTTTAACGTCCACGAGGCTAAAAATAGCCTATGGGACAGATTGTTTTTCCATCTGGCTACTGTATTCAGCCCTTTTCCTGTGAAGTTTTACAATAACCGCTCCCAACTTCTCGACAAACTCTTCGCTGAATATATTATCCCAAGAACTAGCTGCCAGAATACCTGCATAATTTTCCCTGCTGTCTTTTAAGGCTTCACATTCTAAAATGAAATGTTTTTCTGTTTCCACTTTTCCGGAAGAGCACAAAATACATACTCTTTCCTCCCACATTTCTTTTGGCCTTTTCCAGCACCCTGTTTCACAACGGAGTTGATGAGAATTAGTCCTTAATTGAGCAATAAGAATTTTAGATCTCCAAGAAATATTGGCCCCTATGTATGCATTTTGCTGATGGTTATGAGTGGGGTTAAACTCTTCAATGTAGTACTTCTTCTTTCTCCCTAGCTCTTTCTCCCAAGTACGTTTGTGGAACTTATCCATAACAAAAGTTTTTATCTCCTTACTGTTTGTAGGACACATGCTCAAGCAAATGCCCCATTTACTAAACCATTTGTTATTTTGCCGCATCCAAGTCTTCTTTCTTTTGCACAATCTGTCACTAAACACAACCTTAGGCCATCTACCCTCTTCCATTTGCTCAATTTTTTTCAAATACCTTATGACTCGCACCATAGCAATTGCTACAATAGGAGCAACCCTTGTTTCACTTAACATGATAGCATAAGGGACTGCACTTTTAATTTTGAATTTGTTTGTAATCAGATGCTTCTGAATTTTCTCAATTTGTTTCCTCTGCATCTCGGTTGTGCTGCCGGCCCACAGTTCACAACTGTAGAGAATCACCGGAATCACTAGAAGCCCAAAAAGAGTTAGAGTGGTTTTCCAGCTCTGCCTTTCTACACCTGTTTTGAAAAGCATAAAATGCTTTCCAACCCCCAAAAGTTCTTTTCTTTCTACAACCATCCCAACTTATTTGAAGTCAATTCCGAGGTATTTGTAGTCTGCAACTTCTTCCAGAATGTTGCCTTCAAAGTAGAATTTATGCTGGTTATACTTTCTTTTGTTAGACAAAACCACTACTTTCGTTTTACTAATATTGACTTGCATCCCCACCCTTCTACAAAAATGCTCAAGGGAACATAAGTGCTCTTGCAAACCAAGAGCCGATTTAGCAATGAATATAAAGTCATCTGCGTACAAAAGAAGCCTTATAACGAACTTGCCCAAATGGATACCGTCACCCCCTTGCGAATTTAGCCACTCTTCAAGCTTGTCAATATATAACCCAAAAAGGGTAGGAGACAATGGGCAACCTTGCTTGACCCCAATATCGCTTCTAAAACTTTCTGAAATGCCTGCTGAAGTTCTAATTTTGACTTTCACCTCTTCATACAACATAGCTGCCCTCAAATGCCTGGGAACCTCGAGTTCTTCCATTCTGCCCCAAAGCTTATTCCTAGGAACTGTGTCAAAGGCTTTTCTGAAATCAACAAAGCAGCTAAAAACTTCTTCCTTTTTTTCCCAAACTTTTTCAATGATGTGCCTTAAAGTTATGCAACGATAACTGTGGAGTGTTTAGGTCTAAAACCTGCTTGCCCTTTAGCACGTTTATCTCTTTCTTCTACCCACTTGCTGATTTTCTTTTCTAACATGGGGCCAAATAACTTTGCAAACAAGAGGTTTATCATTATGGTTCTATATACCTTTCTGTAGCACAAATATAAATGGAAAACTAGTGGGACCGACTGGAAATTACGCAGAATACTTTCGAAAATCTTCACGTGAAAAAAGGTGCTGATAAACTTGCAAATGTAAAATATTTGGTTGGCTCTAGTTTTAAATTGTTTTGGAGAATATAGGCGTTCTCCGAATGCGCCACTAAAATCTCCATTGCTTGGTTACCTCCCTCCTCTTTGTTTTTGAGGAGGTGCTGGAAGGAAGCATCACCATCTTAGTTTTTCTTTTCCCATCACGGACAATATATAAAGAAATTGAAGCATGGCCATCTTTGTTCTTCTGTTTTCTGTCACAGAAAACAAATAAAAAAAATGAAGGCATCTCACTGCACGCAAAAATATGAAGGTATCTCACTGCAGGCTTAAATGTGGATGGCCTGTATCCCAGTGTTGTTTATAAATTAATAAATTTTAATAAATTAGAAATAGAAACTTTGAATAAAGATATCCAAACAAGATTCGTCGCATATTGTTAAAAAAGGCAAGTTACTTATGGTTTCAGTTAATGGTATTCTTCAATAATTAAAGGGATCATGTTCTGTTTTTTGTCTTTTGCTTTTTAAAAAGAGTGACTGCTACTCCGTGACATAGAATCTACAAATTAAAAAATTTCAAAGTAAAAAACTTCTTGATATTTTATAAATTTAAAATAAAAAACATATATATTTATTATTTTATTTTGAAATTATATTTAATAAATTTAAAATTAAAAACATAAATTTATATTAAAGTATATTTTAAAGGACAATATTTTACCTATATTAAAATATATTTTAAAGGACAATATTTTTACCCATATATATTATATATATATATTATATATATTGTAGAATATTTTACAACTATAAAAGAAAAACAAAATGACAAAAAATCAATTACTTATATTTAAGCTATTACCATTGGATCTTAGTTGGATTTTATACATCACTATATAGAAAAATATGTATTATTATATTAAAATAAATAATAAGTAATGTGGTGCAAATCCAAACACTTTTACACACAAAATCATTTACTCTCATATCATTCATATTATTTAATTTTAACACAATTTTAAGAACTCTCATGTTCCAAATCCAAACATAAAACTCAAAAGAAAAACTATTTAAGTAGGCAGTGGATTAGACAATTCAAGCACATAAATAGTTGGTCCAAATTTTGGGTTCTATAGTCTTCAATTAATTCTTATAAAATTTATATAAATTACAATTATATGTTTTTATAGGCTTCTTTCTTCTCTAAATACAAATGGTTAATAGACCCTTAAATTCTAAGTCTAAATCAAAGGTTTACAATAATTCCTCAATATTTTTGAAAGCAGGCTTTTATTTCTAGCTATTGTGAATTTCCTTTGCTGTAAATTCCTCTACTAAAGTTCCTCATAATTTCCTTTGTTATGAACTTCATCTCCTTCTTCTTTTTTTCTCGCTCTTTGATCCTTCTTCTATTTATGTTTCTTTATTTCCCTTTGGTCTTGTGGTTTCGACAATTCTCCCCTTTCCTTTCTTATTTCTTTGAGATTTTCTTACATTCCACCTTTTTTGTTTCCTTAGAGATGCTCCCTCCCTCTTTCCTTTGTGTTAGCCCTTTTTTTCTCTATCCCTCTTCTATTGATTTCCTCCTTCTTCTTATTTAGCCAAAAAAAAAAATAGATGAAAATCATAATGCTTCTCTTCTTTAATGATCCTTCCATAATAAAATTTGATATATTTAATTAACTATACAAACCCACCACACGTTAGTGAGCCAAGGATTCATTAAAACATACATACACTCATTTAATTAATAGTGATTAAATAGTCACTTCGAAAACTAGACCTTGGCTTTAATCACCCTCCATGATACATTTAATGAACCATGAAATAACACAAATTGTAGGATGGATGGAGGACAAATTGAACAAACAACAATTTCTCTACAAATTGTATGATTGGTGACCCCTGCAATAATTTGAATTGTTGAATATGGGGCAATCAAATGGCTAAGACTACATATCTCTTCATGAGACAATGGAGGAAATACTACACTCTTGCATTAGACTTTCCAGGTGAATAAAAAAAAAGACAATGGAGAAAATACTACACTCTTGCATTAGACCCTCCAGGGGAATCCAAAAACAAATCCTTGTTGTGAGGACCAACTCTGCATCTGCAATTGTTGAATGATGCACATTCTTCTTTATCAAATATATGGTCAAATTAAGCCACTTATTTTCCTTCTTCTACTCCACACTCTAAGGATTGCACACTTTTTTTTCATCTTCACTCTCTTCCTCATTCTCGGTATCTTCTTAGACTCCTCAGTCTTGCTAATACCATCACTGCTACCATCATCAAGTGATAAAGTTCTTCCCATAAGCTCAGCTCACCATCATTCAAGTGCACAATGCCCTTCACTCCATGGGCTACTATCTCAATCTTCATTTTTTCCAATTGTTGCAATGTGGGAATATCAAGATCATGTCATTCTCTGCACTAAAATTAACCTTCCCAGTGGCCTCCTACCACATCATCAATTGCAAGCAATAACCAATCTCCCCAGCTTTCCATATCATAAAAATTTCTCCGATATATTCATCTCCCAAACTCTCTTGCTTAAAGGAAAGATAACAATCTGCTTTCGATTCATTTTCCTCATTTTCATCATCATATCCATCACATTCTCTTGACTCGTATCCAATAACATGCAGAAAATTTTGATCGTGAGACCGTTGACTGTAGTTTCTTATAGTTTCAATAGATTATTCGCAAGTTTAGATTCCTAAGTTGGTAGAATATATTTCATGGAAGGAGGCATGGAGAGACCTGGTTTAGCTCAGGTTCATGGCAATGCCAGAGATTTGTTGAAGGAACCGCTTATAAGCGAAAATGGCGAGGAAACTCAGTTGCTTTCCACGTCTGGAGGCGAACACAAGTCTGTTATTTATGAAATAGAGCCTTCGGATAATGTGAAGTGCACTACAGGGGTTGTATGGGAGGAAATAAAAAACTTGTGGTGGATAGCAGGACCTATGATTGGAGTAAATCTGCTTCAGTATTGCTTGCAGTTGATCTCTGTTATGATGGTGGGGCATTTGGGAGAGCTTGCACTTTCTAGTGCTTCTGTTGCTACTTCTTTTGCAGGTGTTACCGGGTTACATGTTTTGGTATGATTTACAAAACTTTGCTACTGTTATTTACTTTGCTATCATTGGGTGTTTTACAGTATCAACTCATTTATGAGGCTTCGTTTATTCAAAAACCCAAAACAAGGGAGGATTGGACTGAACGGTTAAGTAAGCCATTCTCTGATTTTGTTGTTTTGCTCTTCCTGAGTGTAACTGTAAAACATATCAAGGTATTTATTTGGGCCATCCTATCTCTCTTTTTATGTGAAATCCACCTGCAAATTTTACATATTTTTGGAAGTCCCTAACGACCTATTTGAAGAACAATTTTTCTATCTCATCTATATAATGGAGTCTATTCTATCAGGTTTCATTTCAGTTAGGTTTGCTTGGCAAAAAAATGATATTTCATTTTTTTGTTTTTCCGGATCTATTAGGTTTTCTAGGATTTGATTTTTTTGGGGGAGATATTTTCTGTTTAATTTTTATTGAAATTTGTCAAGAAATTGTTGGATGTGTAGATTTGAGTGGTTAATTCTGTATAATCTTAATACCACATGGTTTTTTCAACAACATTGAAAAATATAATTTAAATAATAAAAAATTATGATTTTGTGCAAATTTATGTTACCAAATTCAGAAAAAAAAAAATCCAAACATAAAACACAGTTAAACAATACCCATAAAACAGTTAATCAAGAGTATTTGAATGGTAGCCCAATCAAAAGTTGCACAGCACAGCAATATAATCCGAAAACAAAAAGAAAGAACAATTTCTTTTGTTCAAGAGGAACTTGATTTTTTAGTGTCATTTCAGACGAACAAAACCATATGTATAAAATCCTTTTTATAAAATTCTCTACAATTAGTTTTGGTTTTTATTTAATTTTGAAAACCAACATGCTGGTATTCCCTACGCACCAGGAGTCCCATTCATTCCACCTTAAAATATTCCTTTTTCCTTTTCCACCGGTGGTGCATGTGTGCACTTACAGGTATATTACTTAACTAATTATTCCTTATCTAACTATGGGTAACACCATTTAAACTAGATTTACATGGTGAAATAATAATAATATTTTTTTTTTCTAATTTTAGTTTGTTGCTTGCAATCGCTCCAAACATGTCCATGTAATCTTTGAGTGTGTTCAACAAATACATCTACATCATCGCTTCTCCTCTCGTCCAAAGGCAACTTCACTAAATCCGTCAATCCTTTGGGGCTCTTCCCATATACAATATGGAATGGGGAAATTCTTGTAGATCGGTTAACTAAGTTATTGACTGGAAACTCTAGCTTGTGGCAACATCAAATTGCATTGCCGTGGCTTGTTCCTTTAAAGACGGCTCAACAATTTCCCAAAATCCTTTTCACAACCTTAGTTTACCTATCAGTCTAGGGATGATAGGCAGAACTGTACTGCAACTTTGTTTCCATTCTTTTTCAAAGAAACTTGCCAAAAATGGCTTAGAATCTTGGAGCTAGCAATCTATGCAAACTAATAGTTTCCTTGAAAAACAAATCAACAACCTTAAATGCATAGTTAATCTGTTTGCAAGGCATGAAATGAGCCACTTTAGAGAATCTATAAACCACTACAAAGATAGTATCATTACCTAGTTGAAACTAAAACAAAATCCATGGATAAATCCTCCCAAGATGCCTTTGGAACTAGCATAGAAGTATACAAACCAATATTTTGGCTTCTTCCCTTTGCTAACTTATATATTTTGTATTTCTTGACATATTTTCTAATATCCTATTTCAAAATCCACTTATAATATCTTTCGTTCAACCAAGCTCGATTTTTGTCTTTTCCAAAGTGTCCACTCAATCCTCCACCATGCTACTATTTAATAAACTTATCCCTCATGGATCCTTTGGAAATGCATAGTTATTTTTCCTTGATAAAAAAACCATCTTGCAAGAAGTGTTCTAGATAGATTCTTCTATCTATCAACACTGACTTCTTGCAAACCTTCCACACCTTTCCAAAATCTTCATCAAATTCATGCAAGTCCTTGATTACTTTAAATCCAACCACCTCCATTGACATAAATACCAAAAATGAAACTCTTCTACACAATGAATCTATGACCTTATTTGTTTGGATTGTTTTTTGCTTCAACATAAATTAAAAGTTTTGCAAAAATTCTACCCACTTGTAGTGTCTAGCCTTACTCAACATTGTGTGGCTGTTAATAAAGTTCAAATCTTGATGATCATTGAACAAAACATATTGTTTTGATAGTAAATAATGTTTCATTTTTTGAAATCTTGTAAAATAGTATAAAATCCTTGATCGTAAAGATAATATTTCCTCTTTTCCTCATTCAAATTTTCACTAAAGAAGGCTATGGGTTTACCTTTTTGACTTCATATTGCACTAATTGCAACTCCACTTTCATCACAATATACTTGGAACACTTTACTAAAATATGGAAGAGAGAACATTGGGCCTTCAATCACCTTCTTCTTCAAAAGTTCAATTTTTTTTTGTGAAGTTGTTATCCATTTTTAAGAACTTTTCCCTTCATGCAATCTATTAGTAGCACAAAAAGGGCACTAAAATTTCTAATGAACTTCTTGTAAAAACTAACTAAGCCACAAAAACTTCTTACCTGAGTTATGCTTCTCGGAACTAGCCATTCCATAATGGATTTCACCTTCTATGGATCTATCTTTAGTCACATCCTTGGAAATTACAAATCCCAAGTAGACAAGTTCTTCTTGTATGAAACAACATTTCTTCAAATTTACTTGTAGTTTCTCTTCTTCCAACCTTTACATTACATGCTTCACATGAAGCAAGTGTTCTTTTCTTGTCTTGTTAAAGATTTAAGTATATCATCAAAATTTAAAATTACAAACTTCCCCAAGAAATCCCTCAACACCTATATCATCAAAGTACTTGGAGAATTTTTCAACCCATATGGCATCACTAACCATTCATACAATCCTTCTTTTTATGAAGGTTGTCTTCCACTCATAACCCTCTTTTATTTGAATTTGGTGACATCCACCTTTTAAATCTATTTTAGAAAACTAACAAGCTCCACTTAAACAATTCATGATATCAACCATCTTGGGATATGGAAACCTATACCTAATGGTAATTTTGTTGATGCCTCTTGATTCCATGCACATTGGGCAATCCTTCTTCAGGGTAATTATTGTAGGTATGGCACAGTGACTCAAACTTTCTTCTATCAAAATCTCTTGACAACAAATCCTCCACTTGTTTGTTCAACTCCTCATTTTCCACTATACTCAATCTATGAGAGGCTAGATTTGACAAACTATCTCCTAGAATAAGATCCATGTGATGGGTGATCTTTCTCAATGGAGGCAATCCAATAGGCAAGCCATCGAAAATTATCTCGTTATGCTCCTCTAGTAAGACCTTATTTTATGGTGGAACTTCCTTTCTTGATGCATTTGCTTGCTCCCTACAAATCAATTCATAATCTCCCTTCAATTTTTAGCATCATGAAAAAACTCTTTAGAAAAGAAGAAGAGTATATAACTATTTTCCACTTCCTCCTCCTTCACAGGGAGCAAGCAATTGTAATTGCCTTCCTCTTTTAACAAAGGTATATGTATTCTCCTTCCCATTATGAACTACTTCTCTATCATACTACCATGACTACCTAGAAGCAATTGGCATGCATTCATGGGTATGATGTCACACATCACCTTGTCTTCATAGTCACCAATACTAAAATGACTTTATATTGCTTGTTCACTATAACATTTTGATCCTTTTGAAGCCAAGACACCTTCTAAGACCAAGGATGTCTTGTAGATTTTAAGCTCAATCTTTTCACCATTTTGTTGGAGACTATATTATTAGTGTTTCCCTCATCAATGATTAACTTGAAACACATTTTGCCTACCTTGCACTTGGTTTTGAAAAGACTTCTTCTCAACCAATGCCCTTTTTCTCTTTCAACCTTAATAAGATTCTCTTCAACATAAGATTCTCCCCTTCCTCTAGCTCAAGTGGGGTTATCATTGAAACTTGATCAATATCATCACCATGTGCCATGGTTTCTCTCTACTTTGATCTCCTATCATCATCAATTGTTTCTAGACAGTCAAGAGCCCTATGCTCAATATTTTCAAATCAAAAACAATTTCCTCTTATGAAAGAGCCTCTACCACCACAACCTCTACCTCCTAAACCTCCCCTTGCTCTATAGTCATACTTTGCTTCTTTTCCTTCCTTATTATATTCACTCGTGGTAGTTTTTGAAGAGCTCTCTCTTCCCTTTGAAGAGATGTCTCTCTTCCCTTTGAAGAGATGTCACTGTCTTTTACTTCCCTTAATCTTTCCCTGATTTTATATCTCTTTTTCCTTTAAAGCATATTCATATTCTTCACCCATGGAATGCACCTTCACAAGGGCTAGTACATCTTGGATTTGGAACCTTAACGCATTAAGAAAACGATCCACTGCTTGTTCCTCATGTTCTTCCAAGCCTATCCGAATATGCAATTTCAGAATTGTTTGGTGTACTCTTGCACAAACATGAACCCTTGCCTCAAGTTCTGAAATTGCTTGAACAAATGTTGCTGGAAATCTGAGGGCAAAAATTTATCCCTAAGATGTTTCAACATCTTAGGCCACAATTTAATCTTCTCTTTCCCTGCCTTCATCTCAATCTTTGTAGATTCCCCCATCAAAGTGCAGCATGGGACTTCATTTTTTCCACAGAATTTTTTAATCTACAAGGATCGCCTTCCTCAATATTATCCATATCAAAATACCTCTCCAGATCTTGTATCCAATCTATAAACAATTCTAGGTTCAACTCTCCTTCGAACTGTGAAATATATGCTTTTGCCTTAGTTCCTTGTTTGGAGATTGCCTTAATCAATTTCTACAGGGGATCTACTCCCTGAACATGTGCAGCTACATTTTCATGTTCATCCTTGGACTCATCACCTCTCCAACAGCTACATTTTCATGTTCATCCTTGGACTCATCACCTCTCAACCTAACTTCAAGAGCTTCGAATCTATGGAGTAACTCATTGTGTTCACTCTTCAATTTCCAGCCCTTGCTCTTCTCTGTCCCCATACTGGAATTCTTCTATTGGCCATCTCTTCCACTGCTCTAATACCATGACAGCGGTGCAATCAGGGGTTTCCAAAACAACAACCCACTGCACAGCCGTTAGAGTGCACAACAATATGATCCACAAACAAAAAGAAAGAAAAATCAATTTCTTTTATTCCTCAATAGTGCAAAAGAGAAATCGGAAATTTTTGTGATCATTAGAATAGAAGTACAAAGCATATATATAAAATCCATTCTCTAACATTTTTTCCCAATTTCAAAAACGAACATGGAGGTATTCCCTTACACACTAGCAGTCCCATCCATCCTACCTCCTTAAGATAACCTCTACAACAATTATTTTCTTCCTTTGCCTCTAGTGATGCATGCGTGCACTTACAACTAGATTACTCAATTGATTATTCCTTATTTAGGAGGATAGAGTAACACTGCTTTTAGATTCTACATGCACAACTTAGATGCTCCTGCATCATGGAACGATCATTTATTAAACGCTTAGTCAAGTATCTTTTCTTAACCTTATGCTTAGCACATGGCAGCATGTTTAACAGGCTCCCGAGGTAAACTGAATAAAATTGTGTATGAATCCATTTCAATTCATTTGCTAGTTACAAGTTGTCCTTAATACAGGTTTAACTTTGTAGTTGCTTAAAAGACAAGCTTATAAGGTCCAATATTTTGTTTGTAGAATGATATGTAAGTGAATGCACTTCAATTTTCAAGCTCTGATTATACTAAACCGTAGACTTATCAGCTGTCTTTTTATTACTCGTGTGTCTATGAACAGATGGGGATGGCAAGTGCATTAGAGACACTTTGTGGGCAGGCATACGGAGCAAAGCAATATCATTTGCTTGGGATTCAATTACAGAGAGCAATTTTTGCTCTTTTTTGTGTGAGCATACCACTTGCAGTAATATGGGCATATATGGGACACATTCTTGCAGCCCTTGGGCAAGATCCTTTGATATCTTTTGAAGCAGGGAAATTTGCAAGGTGGATGATTCCTAGCTTGTTTGCTTTTGCGGCTCTTCAACCGCTTGTGAAATTTCTTCAATCACAGGGTATCGTCTTTCCGATGATGTTGAGCTCTGCAATTACTCTTTGCTTCCATTTCCCCATCTGTTGGATATTGGTGTTCAAAGTTGGATTAGGTAATAAAGGGGCTGCATTGGCAAACAGCATTTCCAATTGGCTGAATGTGGCACTTCTATCACTTTATGTTGCATTTTCCCCTGCATGCAAGAAGACATGGACATCCTTCTCAAGGGAAGCTTTGTATGATATTACAAACTTTCTTAAGCTCGCTATTCCATCTGCAGTGATGATCTGGTATGAGTTCCTTCCCTTTGGCTGTGGAGTGTAGTTGAAGTTAAAAAAAATATGCATGACTTCAATCTCTATTTCCATTTGGCTTATTCTACTTGAATGTGGTTTTTTTTTTAAACTATCTCTTCAGTAGGAACCAATTTATGTGTTATACTATACTCGATATTTTTCTGTTCCTAAGTTAATACTTCTACGTTTGTTGATAGCTTGCAGTACTGGTCCTTTGAAATGCTTGTTCTCCTCTCTGGTTTATTGCCTAAGCCTGAACTTGAGATGTCAGTTCTCTCCATCTGGTAATTATGTCAGTTCTCTCAATCTGACAAAATTTACTGTACATAAAGCTAATAACAACATCTGCTTGTCCACTGCCAATAGTTACTTTATTTTGCTTTGAGCTCTCTTTTGATTCTTTGCAGCATTAGCACCATTGCACTTGCATATATGATTCCGTTTGGCCTGGGCGCTGCTGTAAGGTTGGTATAACTGATTTAGAAATGTCTCTTAGCGCAAGTTCTTTATGGATATGAAATTGTCAGTATTGAATTCTGTTCGTATTTTTCATACTAACCTTTTGCAGTGCAGTACACGAGTTTCCAATGAACTAGGAGCTGGACGCCCACGTGCTGCACGGTTATCAGTGCATGTAGGGGTTTGTATGGCAGCCATGGAGGCCCTCCTGATAGGCTCTACTTTATTTTCTGTTCGAAATGTCTGGGGCTATGTTTATAGCAATGAAGGAGAGGTAGTTGACTACATTTCAAGCATGATGCCACTTCTTGCATCCACAACAGTTATTGATGCCATCCAGGGTGTTGTAGTAGGTAGATAACCTTTCTCATAGATTTTGTCATATCTGTAAATGCTCTTGAATTGTATATATAGATAGATAGATATAGTTTGTCTCTAAAAACAAAAACATTCCTTCAGAGGTCATGTTTTCTGAAACTTCGGTGCTTCCACAGGTATTGCTAGAGGGTGTGGATGGCAAACATTGGGTGCCTATGTAAATCTTGGGGCATACTATGTGGTTGGCATTCCTATAGCTGTCATTTTGGCCTTTGTGCTGCATGTTGGTGGCAGGGTCAGTTATCCTTCTCTTCTTGATTTTAAGATACTGAATTTGTCCTTTCAATTTTAAAAGTAGAGTATGGATGATAACTTTAGTCAAATTTTCAATTCCTTTCTGATAGATAAGCAAAGCCGCGCTTTCTAAGAATGGGAGTGTAAATGAAACACTAATTTTATGATGCTATTCTTACTAATTGATCAAATTTGCATTTCCCATAGCCCATAGATATAATATATTATACATCTGATGAGATCTTACCTCCCCATCAGGTCGGAAACAGTTGCTCTTCATCATTTGATAGTGACCTCTGAAATGGATGCCTAAGATTCCACCTAATATTGAGAGCTAATATGTCTGGATGCTTTGTTTTTTTAGGGTTATAAAAGCGATATAAGAACAAAGATGGTTATAAATCATCTGCTGACCCTCTAGTAACAGTCAGAGATATTAATATCCGACTCCATTAGTATATCTTTCAGAGTTATGACCTATAACAGTACTACAATAAGACCAGAACTACCAGCTACCAATATATAAATCCAGCATTATCAAGCATCTCAAAACAGATAACAGAGCTAGTAGCTACTTCAAGTAACAGTTGTAACAGAATCAACCATGTCATCAACATCAAAAGTCCAAGTCCATGTATAGAAATTAGACAAAAAATAATCCAACCTGGGTGGCTGACTTAAAAGAGTTTAATAGTAGAAAATCTGAAGGAGAAATTCCAATTTTAAGCATTCTTATTTTACACTTGATCAAAAATCTGAATCTCATTTCCAAGCTTTATATTCTGTGTTATATATCTCCTCCCATGGGTTCTTTTTCTAGGTTCTATTGACAATCAGGGGAGGGTCCCCGATCTGGTTGAGGTTGTTTCTCCTCCAAAGTTGACTATGCAGAATGCATCGTCCCCGACATTGGCCATCATCATTGTCGTATGTTAATTAATTTTAACTTTCTACAATGTTCCATCCTAATCTCGCTTCAATTTATCTCCATGCCAAAGTATTAGAGCCATATCAAACTGCTCGTTTGAAGTGTCTTGAGGTGCGAGTCCTTGAAGAATCCAAATCTTATAAATAAACCACGACTTCAAAGTTAGGGAGTTTTCTACTTTCCTATATAAATGTTCTTGGATATTTTAATGGCCGACTCACCAAAATAGATTTTTTTTTATTTTAAATGCTTTAACAGAAATAAAAGTACACCATTTGGATTCTTGAACTACTATGACATATGAAAGAGGTTCTACAATTAAAAAAAGCCACAAATGAATACAATACCTTCGAAAACCATGTGGGAAACCAAGAATCAATGAAGGATTGTGCCTTTGTTTTCTTATATTATGGAGATTACAATATGGATTACAAAGCTGTCGAAGCTTACTGCAAAGCTATGATATAATATGGTCTTTTACAACCCTCTGCAATATTCTTTGGTCTTTTTGTTGTGTTAGTATCTCTTCCACATTCTTGCTCATACTCTGGAGCAACATATGGCTAGTAAAAAGTTGAACCCTTTCTTCCACATTCTTGCTCATACTCTGGAGCAACATATGGCTAGTGAAAAGTTGAACCCTTTTTCCTCTTGCTATGTTTTTGATAGCTAGAATTAGGGTTAGGGTTTTGAAACCCTCTTAGAACCTTCATGATGCTTCTATAAATCTCTACTAGAATCACACACATTACTAATTCCCCATATTCAAATCATTGTGAGTTGACATGGTCGCCGGTTGGACCGATGGGAAATATTTGGACCATTTCCTTGTTGGGGCTACAACTTTCACATATGAACTCCATTTTAGGCACACAATAGCTTGTTGGAAAGATCTCATTGAGAAGAAACATTTTCATTAAGATTCATGAAACCTACAACAATTTTCAACCATCAGCCACAAGGCCAAAAAATGTTGTTTAGGGTCCGAAAAACGTGCTAGAAGTTGATGTTTTGAAATCTAACAAAGTCAAGACCATCTTTGAGATGTTGCAAATCCTAATGCCCCCAATCTAGGGCTCAAATACATTCATATTGTTCTTATGTAGATCGATTTGGATTAGCCCTTCCCATTTTGGGAGGCTTTGGTCTCTAAAAGCTTTAGTTTTGAAGGAAATGAGGAAACAGTTCCTCAAATTTCTCTTTGGAGTATCATTTGGCCTTGGATGGTTGTTGACCCTTGAATCCCACCTTCCAAAGTTCTTGTCGACCCCTTCTAGTCATTGCTATCTTCTTTTGTAGAATTGTCTCCTTTAGTAATTATGCATGTGCATCTGTCCCCGAGGTGTAGGACAGTTGGTGAGGGAGTGTGTTGTTAAGGCACTCTGTGATGTTAAAGTCACTGGTTCGAAACCTACGGGGACAGAAAATTCGACCATGTTAAGGGTTGGTGTGGCTGAGGCCAGGTGCGATCACAGGATGATTTTGACAGCTTAGATGCCCCTGAGTTGCGGTTTCTCAACCACAGGCTAGTCCCACAAGTCACGGACAAACTAGCAAACAAAAAAAAAATTATGCATGTGCATTTGGTTTCAAATATTCAATGGAAAATAAGACTTGGTCGTCTTCATTTTCATTAAGTATGGATGGATCATAGAGTTTCAGGTTCCTTATTTGGTATATACATACACGAGTTGGAGACTATTTTGCACAAGCACATCTAGCCAAGGGACAACTATCTTCTCCAACATGTACTAATCTCCATAATCCTATTTGCCAATGATGTGGTTCTCTTGGCCTCCGCACTTGGGGGTCTAAATAGACAGTCAGATTCTCTTGTGTTGCTTTGTGACCTTTAGGAGTTGGCAATCAACCTTGGGAAAACCAAGGTGTTGATCTTCAATTCCTCAAAGAAGATCCTTTTAGGTTTCAACTTTTATTTTAGGGGGAAGAGGTTGAGATTACCACTGCGTACATATATTTGTGTGTTTTGTTTTTAGTGCCTACATTTGGTTTGAGGAAATCTCTCGAACCCCAGGTATATAAGAGGTATATTTCCCTTACTTTCATAAAGAGATAGAGCTTGTAGCTCCATGTTCAGGACATCTCATCCAAACAAGATCTCATGGACTCCATCATTAGACCCATAGTTCTATACAATTCAGAAGTTTGGGGAGAAATACTTCTTGAGTTAGATTGGGCTTGATTTGAGAGATTTCAAACCCTCTCACTTCACTGCATCATGAGATGCAAGAGGACGGTCCACAACCCATCATTCAGGTATAGTTTGAGGCACACCCCTTCTAGATTTGGATCATTTTTAGACTAGTATAGTTGTTGCATCATCTCTTAAGATTCTCTAACTCAACGGTCGGTAGGGAGTGGTACCCTTATCTTTCTTAACGATTTTCGAAGGTCAATGCCTAGTCCCTCCCCCCCCTCCTCTTTGAGAGAACAAGGTGTTAGTAATCAAAGTGTCATGTTTCCTTCATTCAATTGGTATATCAATAGATCATATTCTCTTGTTCGGGTACATTTTGGATGCTTCTAGCCACCTCTTTCCTAACAAGTAGGAAATGAATGGGATTATCAAGGAGGATATTCGTAAGTAGCACATCAAGGTCACTTGGATCACACCCTCAACAGGATTGAGATCCAAGATGGCCTTTTCTGTAAAGGAATTCTTGGATTTTATAGACAACCTCATAGTGTGTTCACCTTACATGCATTGACATTAGATGCATGGGCATAGGATCCCCCTAGGATAGTTTAGAGTAGGATCCCCATCAAATTCGGGTGGAAGTTGAGCATCATATTTCTTAGGAGGACAGACTATGTTGGATCTACCATAGACAAGAGATGGATATGGAGGAGCACTTTATATTTAATTGCCCCCAAAATTATGAGATACATGGTCAGTTTTAGGGATTATTCGGGGAGTCTCATAACTCCCTGTCCAACTTTTTCTGGTATCTAGATTAATGGTGTTTGGAATTATACTTAGAGAGGCACTTAATCTCATATCTCACATCCTCCATCCCCACATTTAACTAGACACTATGCAAATTACTACATCAAGTTTATTCGTGGTGCTCCTAGTGGATCAAGGCATCAAGAGGCAGGAAAAGAGCACTACCATTTCAACCCCAATATTCGTCAACCCTTGGGAGGAAACCTAACCCTCAGTAGAGAGGCCCATGCAAAAAAAAAAAAAATTGTGTTCTCGAGACATTTTACACCAAACCGTCAATTAACACCCCTCCGCTAGCTTCTGACAACATGTCACCTCTTCCAAATAGAGAAACATATGTTGGGATAGATCTAGCTCCTATGGGAAACCTTCTATACAAATATTCTTACCTTTGGCATTAGATGGTAAGAGAGTTTCCCATTCAACTTCAGAGGAGGAGACCCCCTCTCCTTCATTCAATGGAAAACATTTGGATCCTTGAGTCTCTTTACCTTGTACTTCTAGAGCATTATGTCTCTTTTTGACATTGAGATAATTGAGATTATATCATATACATTAGTTTGCTTCTTTTATAAGACCGTTATCGCCCTGTAGTCCCTTATGGGAGGGTGAGGAAGCTTGTAAAGTGGTTAAAAAACTCAAACTTTACTCATATATGAGATAGGGTCAAATATTTGGCTCAGAGAGCTTCCCAATGATGATATGGGAAGGAGAGAGATCAAAGAAGAAGTATCAAAACCAAGAAGAGCATGTAACAAGCAAGATTCAAAATACTAGAAGAAACCAAGGAAAGACTAAAGAGAACATTCCCCAAAGGAGTCGTTGATTTTATGTTATGGTAAAGTTCCCCCTACGGATAGGTGAAACCCCCCTTTGATTAAGACCCCTCTTGATCCAAGGTAGAAGAAAACGAATGGTGAACTACTACCCCTTTAGACCTATTTCAACAATTATAATAAGAAGAAAGAGATGGGCAACTTACCTTTTTACATCGGTTGTCCTCGCTACTTTGGCCTTTGACCTTGATGTCGAAGATCCTAGGCGCAAGAAAATACTTGCAAAGTACACAGACAAATCTCTTTCCTCTACACTATATTTTTAAGTGAAAATAGATCTATCTATGATGAATTTCACAACAATAGACATGCATGTAGCCAATGACACTAAACATGAAGGGAATAGGTTGAGTTATGTATTAATGGAAAGCAATAGTGAAGTACTTGCAATCCCAAAGTTGACATTGCAACATAACCTTCAAGCTCTTCTATCCAACCCCTTGGATCTCACACAATCATAGGTATGATGCTCTTAATTCTCTTTTCTTGAATGTATCAATATCAGAAGTATGACACTCTTAAATACTCTTCTCTTCCTTTCACTCAAGCATGGTCTCCATTATATAGTCTTTGAGGGCATAAAAACCATGAGGTATTTCGGGAATATGGTTAGATCAAGTGAGGATTTAGCTCATGAGGTTGGGATTTGGCTAATTAAATGACCATTGAATTTTCCTAGGATGGAGCAAAGAGATATGACTCGAATCCTTGACCCAAACCAAATTAGATCTTCCCAGATCTTATCCCAAAAATAAGGCAGCTTATTTGTAATCACTTCATTGCTCCCCTATAACTAGGCACAAAGCAATAGTGTCTCTCCCTTATAACTGAGCAAGAGTGATGACAAGGGTTCATCACCCCCTGGATATGGGTATGGGAGCGATGAAGCTAAAAAAAGTTCAATAACTCAAGGAAAAAGATCGTATTCCGACCTCCAAATGATAGGTTTTCCTTCCAGTGTGTCTAGGTATTATGACATGCATTTTTTCATGGTGAAGAAAGTGCAATAGTTGCGACACTTAAATGCGACATTTGATAGTATGACACTTGCGACGTTTTGGTGTGTAACAATGATTGTCACCACCGAACCTCATTTAGCTCCTAATCAAAATGTTGCGTGAAATTTGTTACTACATCCTAAAATATGCATAGGATAGTGATCTTCTTGAAATACTCAGTTATCAATGTTATAAAGATAAATGAATAGAGATAGATGAAGGTAAAAACACTGCTCTCTCTCTCTCTCTCTTTGGATACTATCAACAAGCCATAAATCATTGTTTCACTCAAGGTTTTCAGTCTATCTGCTATTTTTTGGATTTATATTAGTTGTTGCAATGGTAAAATCAATTTTGGATTAGAAATGGGTGTACCAGATAATAAGAGGAATTGCACCCTTGCTCTAAGGGTGAGTTCTTCACTAGGGATCAATCAAGATTTCCAATGGATGTTAACTACTAGGTATTACACCTCATATTTTCATTAGAGTAGCCACATTTTCTTTTCCATATTGTCCCAACATCTGAGTTGATCATGTAAACACATTTTATAATGTCTGAGCCCAGTGTTTCATGATCATTTGTGCCTTCACGAGACCTTTTTGATGTATCATGATGAGATAAAAGTTGTGATGGTGTAACATTTGTATTTTCACTAGAACATGCTTAGTGATCTATGTAACCTTTTTTTTCATACTTAGGTGGTTTCTTTAGACCCCTTATGGTTGGTCATGGCATGTCCTTCTAAATTCCATTTCAAGGCTATTCCTTACCTTATGTCTCATTCTAACCATATTATAGAGATCATTTATGGTAATTGAGGTGGGTGTGTGGGGGGTCTTGGGATGGGTCTATTAGGACACATGACTTAGATTTTCCCTAAGATTTTTTAATTTACCCTTTGTAAAAGTTGTGTTATGTTTTATACCTAGAAGCACACTTCCCATTTATCCTAAGAATGGATCTATGTATGTATGTCACACTTTGGCCTAGGTGATTATTCTCCTAGCACTCTGGATTATTTGATATGTCATTGACACTTGAGATCATGTGAAACACCTTCATGTGTATCATTCTCTCCCTTCTACATATTTTTATGCACTTGGGCAATGAAGGGGCCCTCCCTTATTGAGGATTGTTGAGGATTAGTTTTCATGCATGATGGACTATGAGAGGATGACACATCAACCATATTGGAGAACTCCACCATTTGGAACATATTTGGAAGAACATGTCACCCTTTTGAGTTGTCATTCACCTTTTTCATAAGGCCATTGGCATATTTCTTAGACATTGAGCTTGTTTGAGGAGGTTTTGACCACTCTTATATAAATGGTGAAAATAATCTTATGATTTCCATGGTGCTTGACAAGTTAGAGAAACATAAATGGTATGTAGATATAATACATTATATTAAGAACCTTACATGT
>ML834264.1:0-22121 GCA_009831015.1 Picea engelmannii
GGCTCTTTAGGGCACAATTAGGTCTTTGACCAGCCTCCCCACGCAGATTGAGCTCGGATTTGGTGTCAAATCGACTTGGGAGCCGATCCATTAGTGGTTGGGAGGCCGACCAGTTTCATAAATGTGTCGTTTGGCAAGCGCGCGGGTTTTGCACCCCACAGCCACGCATATGCGCTCCAGGTACGAATATGTTACGCGCGCGTGCGTGCGCGCCCAGTGGGTGCGAAGCGCCTTGTAATTTTTTGGTCATTTTGTATAGTTTTGACCCTTTTGCTGTGTTGTGGAATTAACCTTGTGCCATGAATGACTGTCTTTCTGTGTTGACGATGCGGAGTTCTTGTCGCCCTGTGTGGACGAAATTTCAGTGATAACAACCTCCAAAGCGGACATGGCACAAGGGGTTTGTGATAAATCTTCCACCACAGAGTAGTTCTGGGTGGCCCTTGCATTTGGATTGTGAGAAGCGTGCTTGAACGCACCTTTTGGAATGCGTGTCATCATTTCACCCAACGTCTTCTCGATCTGTAGAGGAAGAGATGGGATCTCATCTTCTTTGCCCTTCTCAGGGGCGCTTGGTTTTCTATAGTCGTGCGCTCTAGTCGTTATGAAAGCATCACTTTTAACCATATATACATTCGCGGAAGATGAATTTTTTGGAGGAGGGCAGTTTTCCTGGCTGCCACCTTCACCGCTTGCAGAGGCTTGAGTTAAATTTTGCCCATGCTAAAAGGGATTAGTCAACACGGCTTGTTGTTGCTGTGTGACAAACTTCTGGGCCTCTGCAAGTCGAGGGCATAGATGGGTCAGGTGGTCTTCCGCACACAAGTTGCATGGATACCTCGCCTTCCTCTTTTCCGTGGTGCCCTTGCCAGCATTATCAGTTGGTTTTTTATCCCCCTTACCCCTCTTACGTTGTTTTTTCTTCCCTTCAGGCTGTTGGTTGGCCTTTGGGTTAGTCGTCTACACAGAGTGTACTTCCGACGTTTGGGTAGGAGGAGCAGCCAAAGCAGTAGTCTGGCTGGCCGCTGAGTGTTGTATAGATAACTGTTGCAATTGTTTTGTCAATTGCTCAGTGAGCTTGGTTTGTGCCGAACCAATGATACCATCGGCATGTGGTTCGAATCTCTATCTGGTTTTCTCCAGTATCGAACGTGGTGCATCTGGTAAGGTGTTGTATAACAAACCAGACTGAGAATAGATGAGCTCAAACTGTTGAGCCCACATAATGGCGTCTTCTTCAGAGAAAACTCTGGACGTTGCGACGTCTTTGGACAACTGTGGGACCAAGGACTTAATGAACCACTCCAGCAGGAATACTGGTGGAACTGGTACTTTGATAAGACTCTTTCAGCGTTGCCACTCTCGAATGTGATCCAAGATATGGTCTGTTGTCATCTGCTCAAAATTGGCTAGCAACTCTGTGCCGACGTCGTATCTCACAGGTAACTGGAAACGGTTAAGGAAGACCATTTCCAGTTCTCCAAAAGAAGAGTATCATGAACGATCAAGCTCTATGTACCATTTCGCGGCACTCCCAATAAGAGTGCGTTGAAACAATCACAACTGGATAGAGTCATCTTTCAGTGAGTTCGATGAACACCAAAGATGGAAAGTAGTCACATGATCACCTGGATCTTCGTTAGGCTTGGACTTGAACTTTGGAATGTCCGAAGGAAACTTCGTTGGCATAGGAGGCCAATGGGGATCGTGACAGATAGGATCATTTAACAACCGCATCAAATCTGGCAAGTGTAACGTCGCCAAGAATGGTAGTTTTGGTTGCTGCTGATAGCCTGGATAAAGGGGTCCTAGAGTTTGACTGGCACCAGGTTGCCAGGAAAAGTTTGGCTGCTGGCCGGGGTTCTGGTAGAAACCATGGCCCTGACCAACGTAAGGGTTTTGCATCTGAGGAGACATCATTGGCTGATTCCCCATGAAGGACATAGGATTTTGGGCATTCATCGTGTTCTGCGGACTTTGGGAAGGATAACCCCATGCCGGTCCCGACGGGAGAGGCATAGAAGTTTGTCCGGGGTTCCATTGACTGTGAAAAGAATTACCCCAGAATGACATTCCAGAGGATGGAATGGATCCTTGTCCTGAGTTCCAAGGTCCTGGTATATGTGCCCCCAGCGCAGGAATAGTACCCTGTGCTGGTGTAGACTGTCCAAAAATGGGTGTGCCCCCAGCTGGGAAAGCAGTGGATGCGAAAGTGTTATTACCAAACGTCCCGTTCCAAACAAATGGTGACGAACCTACCGGCTGAGTTTGCGCAGGTGTTCCTTGACTCCCTGCTCCAAATGGACTCGTGTGTGCAGGCTGCCCGGCGGACTGCTGATGCGGACCACCAAGCGAAGGGGACGAAGGAGGGATGTGACCTCCAGCGTAAGGAAAAGCATTGAAAGGGACAGGAATGCCCCCAAGTTGACCTTGCAGGGGAGCGTTAGAGCTCCCTACCCCCAAACCCAAAGTCTGTAAAGTGGAGTAAGTGAGTACAGGGCTTGTACCCGAACTAGGCATACCGTATGAAAATGGTGGGCCTGTCGCACTAGGTGTGTAAGGAGGTGTGGCCGCCGCGATAGATGGGGTCGGTCCACTGTGCGACGTAGTTGTGGGCGAGACCATGGTGGCCCAGACCGTCGACAAAAGCAAGTTAGGAGAATCTTCTCCTGTGGTAACAACGGTGATGGGAATGGAAGAATTCCTAGATGAAGTAGTAGCGTCTGTTGCCATAGCTGTATGAGGCACTGACAGGAGTTCGGCAAATTGGACTGGTACAATAACCGGTGTCCAGATATCAGTGTTGGAGGTTTCAACCAATCCAAGATTGGCGGTTGATTCCTTGGGAAGTTGTTCGGGCTCAAAAGCCCCAGTTGCTTCGAAAGACCCTTGTTGGTCTAACTTCCGCCTCAATGGTGGCGGGGGTGGCTCCAGTATAACCAGCGGCAGGCCCAGAAGCCTTCGTGACCGGCGGAGCTCTGAATCCTCCACTGTGTGAGAATATTCATGACACGCTAAGGTATTCTACACAAACAAACAATAACACTCGCTAAAACAAAGCCCCTAGAAGATAAATCAAGCAAGCACTAAACTAGTTGGAAGAACGGTTACAACAACCAACACTAGAGCAACTTACCGGTGCAAGTGCAACTTGAATACGGAAGCACCCTCCAGGTATACTCTGCAAAGCGTGGCCCGATGTCTGTCCTAGGTACCATGGTATACCCCCGCAGTCACCCGTGTATGTCCCTAGAAAAGATAGGCAACTAGTTTGCCAGCACGTGAACAGTCACCAGGCGGGTACAGTCGATAGTCAGGTAGACCACAATGAGCAAGGTATCAAGCCCGAAACCTATCAAAGGTATCGAGATCAAATGGTCCGGAAGACGACTGAGGACCTCGAACGGATTTGAGACCCATGAAGCTCCGTGGCAAATGCAAATGACGGAATCCCTTAACAAATCCTCGATATGTGTTCTCCACAATGCTCGGTCCAGCTTTGGAGGGGTTATCTCCACTACCTTTCCTTACGTGACCTCGTGTTTAGCCCCTGTGTTAGAGGGGGGTCCCGGATAACTTTTCGTAACTGGACTTCTACACTCCCTATTGACAGACTCCAAAGTTTATTTTGGGTGGCCTTGGAGAATTTACTCTCCAACCTATTCCAAGGCCCTAGTCCTGAGCTAGTGTATGCACCCTATAAACAAAAAGTCTACTTGATTTTAATTAGCATTGCTTTTAATGGGATTTTTAAGTCGCAAGGTATGAAAGTGAAAATGATGGTGTGTAAAAATACTCAAAGCAAAATGAACAAGAAATGATTGGAAACAAAAACTTTTACAAAAAATGCAAAACCAACAACTTTTCAACAAGAAAGACTTCTTTTCTTTTAAAATTTACTAAGATCTCATGCAGTAAATATAAAGGACTTTCGCTCAGATCTGGGAGCTACTTATACTCTAAATGCACTGCCAAAACTTATGCAAAAAGACTTATTCCTAGCTACTGATGCAACAACACAATCTTCAAACCAAGAAGAAAATGAACCGATTTTTTTTTTTTTTTTTATTTAATTGCAAAATGACGCAACAAGGAAAATGTTGACAAGCACAAAACCAAGAGAATGAAAATAAAACTCTGGCTTAAAGCGCATATCGCAAAAGAATCAGAGCAAAGATGCGGAAAAGCAATCAAGAAAGCACCAATTCTAACACTTGCCTAAAAACCATAAAACCAATTTTTTTTTTCTCTTTTGTCTCTTCTATCAAAACATCAACTAAAAAACACAGACTAAGGAAAATATGCCCTAACCTGCTGACTGTGTAGCCCTAGACTCTAAACCCCTGAGAGGAGCTCTTCTCACCACAGGAGGGGATGACTGCCCCACCCAAGCTGAAAAGCTTCCAATCAATCCCGCGACTGTCACCAAGACAACACGCGTGCAAACGCGTGCTGAGCTACAACAGCGTGCGGGTACCCGCGGGCTAAACCTCAACAGGTCACGGGTCTATATAAAATCTAAGATAAAACAACGCACAGGTAGCCCAGACCTGAAAAAGGCCATTGGTATTGACAACCAGGGTCTCTAAAAGGCTTGGATACTTCCACTTCAACAGAAAAGGAAAATTTGCAAAAAAGAAAACAAATGCAAAGGATAATCAACACAATAAGGCAGACTGAAAGCAAGACAGTAAACCAACAGGACCCAGACATCATCTAGAAAGCCCCCTGAGAAGATAAACTTCTGACAGGGAAGAGGAGACTGCCTCTTAAGCTTCCTGGGCTCTACACGCTACTGAAACCACTACAACAGGCGTTCAAACGCGGGCTGTAGAAGGTTAGGGCGCGGGTTACACACGTGTAGGACTTCTGCAGACCGCGTGTACCTCTGTGTGTCCCGAGAAAAAATGTCAATCAACAGTCAAGGAAAAACTGGTATTGATAACCAGGTTCCCTGCTAGCTTTGACCTAACAGACAACAAATAAACAAAGAAACAGAAACTTTATTCCTTTAAACTACCCAAAAACCTTCAATGAAATCCGGAAACCCTAAGAGTAAATATCCCCAGTATGGTCGCCAATTCTGTTGTTGGGAAATTATACCCTATGGACTAACAAGCTAGGGCTTAAACTTGCATGCAGATCATGACCCTTAAGAAATTACTTTTAACCTTCTACCCCAAATCTAAAACCCTTTTTCACATGCAAACATGAGAAGAATCAACTAACCGTTTTATTGATGGTTGGTGTAGATCCTCCGTTGAGCTTTTATCCCATTGCTTCTGTTGCTCCTTCCAAAAGTGATCCTGCAATCAAGACAAAACTACGCATGCATGCTATTTTTCTACTAGAGGATTAGAGATTAAGCATAAATCGAATAAAACATATAAGACTCGTGCATTTGGGACGAGAAAAGCATATTTTTATTAATCTCAAGATGAATCACTTACAATGATGTTAGAGACCGGCCACCGTTCCTCGATCCTGATCCTGGGCTCCTCCTCTTCTTTGTCCTCCAACTGCTTTGCTTGAATTCTCCTAAAGCTTGAGGAAAGGCTAAAGGGTTGGGACAAAACGGATTCGGCAATTGGGCAGAGTTTCTTTGCTATGATTTTCCTCCTTTGAATAGTACCCCTGCCCCTTCTTTTATAGGCTAGAAGGAGCTAGGGTTTTAGACGAACTCTCGGCCATGCATGGCTGGGAGTTCCAGTTATCTGACCCAAAGCTTTTCATCCCGGCAGAAACTTTCCTGATTTTTTTCTTTGTTAGGTAAACGTAGGCTGTAGTGGGCCAGCCAGCGTTCAAACGCGTGCAGTATAAGGCCTGCCAGCGTTCCAACGCGCCCAGTAATGGGTTAGGGCGCGGGTTACTTGTTTTAAGAGGTTTTTGAAGAATTTGTTCAGCATGGCTTTGGCAATGAAGGGCAATGAGTTGGCCTGATTCCAGGTAAGCATGGATGGTGCAATTTAGGGTTATAACAATCCTCTAAACTTGTCTATTCTTGTCCACTTTCAGGTGCATACGAATTTCAATGATCAATTGGGCATGCTATGGCAGTTTGAGAGATGTTTTTGTGATACGGTTTTGTTATAGGTTGTTAGCTTTAGTCAGACTTGGGAGATTATCCCCAGATTTTTTGTAAACTATTTTGTTAATTCCCATAGGGATGTTTTACCCTGTGGGAGGTCTTTAAATACTTGTTATTTTTTGTAATTGACTCATCATCATCACTGTGGGGAGAACCAGACTATGGATTTATGATACAGACTGAGATGAAAGTTGATGTCATTGTAACAACTTTCGCTTTCAATATATCAAACTTTTGTTTCAATTTTTCCTCATATCAGTTTGCAATTAATTATCGACTACTTTAGCTATCATGATTCATTGCATGTTGATGTGATTTGATTTATATGTTGTCCATATCTGATCTCTCTTATTTAAAATCACAACAATTACTCTATTTCAATTTAATGAATACAGGTTTATCTTTTTCATTAATTGAATTGTTTTGTACAAATTTTGCACAAGGATTTATCTGACTGCGATGATTTGTAAATTATAAGATTGCTCTAATTTTTTATGTCTTGTTTGTCCTGTCATTTATATTTGAAGAGCACAGTTGCTTCTAGTTTACGAGAAGCTCGTGGAGAATCCGGTGCGGGTTTCCTCCCACCGAACAGTTGAATCAACTACTGCATGCAGGACAAGCCTGAAGCGTTACTTCAGGTCAGTTTGTTGTTTGTTATTTAATAGTTAATTTATTAGTGTTATTTAAGTAGTTTAGATAGATATATGTATAGTTCATATTCATAGTTAGAATCATTATTTTAGTCGCTTAGCTTAGATAGTTGTTATTCAATTTCTTTCCCATGAAATTATAAAAATAAAAAAACAATTGTTTCGCTATCTTAGGACAGTTTACAAATGACTTTTGCAGGTCTTCATTTAAATCTGTAATCTGTAAATATTGTATATTTGTAATTGGATCTGATTCTATTGGTAATTGAACATTTAATTTTATAGAATTATAGTTGTATGATTTAGGTAATAGATTGTATATATGTAGTTTAGATTTGTTTATTAATTTGTTTTAATTATTGTTTTCATTTAGATTAGTTCTTTAGTGCAGTTTTCATTTGTTTTCCTAGGACTTAGATCGGCTAACGGAGCCGCTAAACCCGTCAGGGTGGGTCATCCAAAACGGCTTGTGTTATTTAGACAACCTCGGACCGGATCCACTCTTCCAGTTGGCGAGCGTTCAATTTCGCCTGTCAACACGAGGTAGTGGGAGCAGAGTCAGGGGGTGCGCTGTATTGATGATTGCTCATTTGTAGAAGGAATTATTCCTCACTAGTGAGAAGGATAGTGCGATCTGTAGGAGTGTCTAGGTTTGCATACTGTCCCATCTATGGTGGGGTTGGATGTTTCTAATGTTGGGTGTTCATTAACCCTTGGTGTGGTATGGGGTTTTATAACACAACTGAGGCGGGTTGTTTCACATATTGTTGTGGGGCCTGCTTGGGAGGAGGTGGTACGGGGGGACGTGGTTCATTTCCATATTCTTTCATCCATTTAAAGTCAACAATTTTAGGGAAATGGTGGGTATAATGGCCATACTCACCACAAAGGGCACAAGGGAAGTTTGTCCAAAGAGTGTTGTTATTCTTCCCTTGGTGTTTGTTGTTATTTCCCCTATGGGGGTTTTGGTTCCCTTGGTACTGGTTTCCCCTGGCCGGTTGTTCTATTGGGGGTGGTTTTGGTTCCCTCCTGGTCCTGGGTTATTATTGTTTCGGTTTTTTCCTTTCTTTTTGGCATTATTCGACTGATGGGTCAGATTTTTCGTATTTAGCTGTTCAAAATTTTGATATTTCTGAACAAGAGAGGGCCGAACAAAATTAACCCCAGTGTGTGGGTGTCCTAGTGGTGGAGCCATGGGTTGTGGAGGGTCAGGAAGTGGAAAGAACAAATTATTTTTGGGTAATGATCAGTAAGGTACATAGGAAGGCGTGGTGCTTTCACTAGTGCTTATAGTGTAAGTAGATGTAGAGGGGGTACCAAAAGTTGGTTGGGCTACTGGGTGTACTGGGGGTGCCGGGGGGGGTCCACTTATGGGTGGAGGGAGGGAAACAAAATATGGTTGTTGATAAGGGGGAGGAGGATAATAAGGGGGAACTCCATATACCGATGGATATTGAGGTTTTCCATACATAGGTGGTTGTTGGAGGTGTGGATTGTGGTGTGTAGTGGTACCAATCAATCCATCCACAGAGTGAGACATCCTAGGTTTGTCCTGGCTAAATAGCATGGGTCTCGGGGCATCACGTAGTACCATATATAAGTATCCTAACTATGAATAAATGAGCTCGAATTGTTGAGCCTTGCTGATATCTTCTTCTTTAGACAGGGGGAAGGTGGCGGCCACATCCTTGACAAGAAGGGAAAAAAGTGATTTGAGAAACCAATTAAGGAATTGTTGTTTGGTGGCTTTTGCTTTGCATAGACTACGTCGCTGAAACCATTCATGAATGTGGTTAGTGATGTGTGTAGCTAAGGTTTTTTTAAACTCTAAGAGTAATTAGAGGCCATTGTCATGATGGATTGGTAGTTGAAAGAAGGTAAAAAATGCTTTGGTCAAAGACTCAAAGGTCACATGGGACCCAGATTGTTCTTCTTCATGCCACTTGGATGATGGGCCAGTGAGTGTGTGTTGAAATAATCTCAACCGAAAAGAGTCATCCATGATGCTATTTCAAGAGTACCATAAGTGGAAGGTCATGATATGGTTGGCCAGGTCATCTCCTTCATTTCCTTCAAACTTGGGAATGTTTAAAGGGAGTTTGGTAGGCATTGTGGGCCATGTGGGGTCATGCAATATAGGATCATTGGTGAGCTCAGTCATATCTGGTATGTTTAGAGAAGCCAAGTATGGCATCTGGGGTTGTGGTGGGGGATTAATTCCCGTCATGGTGAGAATGTTTTGTGTGCTTGACCCCTGAAGAGGGTTTGTTCCAACCATGGTGTGAATGGTTTGTGTACCCAATCTGTGAGGGGGGCTAGGTGTGGTTGTACTTCCTCTTGGGGAAGAAGTGTGCCCCCCTGCTTCCTTTTAAAGGAAAGTGGGTGGATGGTTGACCTTGGGAAGTGGACCCAAGTAAAGTGGAATTGAGCAAAGAGGATCCCAAGATAGTCACACTCAAAGGAGTGTGAGAAGGTGGAGCCGCTAAGTTGGCAAGACTAGGAACTCCCCCTAGAATGGGAGGGAGATTTAGAAAGCATCTGGAATGATGAGGATTATGTGGGTCCCCTATGATGTTTGACTAGCAAAGTGGATGTGTGAAAATGGCGATGAGAGAAATAAATGAACAAGAGGATTTGTCTATGATTTTTGGACCTTCACAATATATCTCATAATCGTATATAGTCAGAAGAGAATCATACATAAATCAATTGATAAAGAAGCATACATGTGGGCAGGTGGGTTTTGTCCGCATGGGAGAAAAAAAAAATGCTCATGTCCTAAAAGACATAACGTCCTTCCTCTCAAGTAGCACTGGACCTTTTAATAGCACTGAAAAGTGGGGTCTGAAGCCACCGGAAGAGAAACTAGTGAAGAATGAAGTAATCAGTTATAATGAGGGGTAGAGGGTGGGTGCATATACTGAAAGAGCTGGTGATATTTCCCAATAGCCACACAAAATCCAATCAAGGTGCAATTGCAATCCACAATTTCCACCTGGGTAGATGTCCTAAAATTTGGTCACTAGGTACCTCGGTCAAAGTGTGACATTTAGATTTTTGGCCTAAGAAATGGGTCACGGATCTCGTCTAAGAGGTTTGTGCCTCAAGGGGGGATGCACAGAACAAGTGGACCTCGGCCTTCAAACCTTCATGGGTATCTCCCTGCCTTATGGTGTAGGAACACTTGACTTGGAGGATTTAAAGTTCCATATTTGACAACTTCTATTGTTTGAAGATGTGAGAACCAGATAACGGGGAGTTATTTGGATGCCTGTCCCCGAGATCCTACCTAGGCTAAAAAAATTCTTTTGGCACCTCTTGTGGAGGAAAACTTAGTGAGTTTTTAGAAAAAAATTAGTTGTGGTTGTTTGAGAGATTGGGGGTGTGAACCAATCTCATTGAACTTAAGTGGAAGTGGATAGTTTCGTCAAGAAAAGGGTAGGGTGTTTCGGAATCCCTTTGGAGAAAACTTACTTCAACCTCCACATTTCGAGATGAAAAATATGTGAGTGAGTAGTGACTTTGTGTGTGAACAAGTGAAAGTGTTCCAAATTTTTAATAATTTAGGTGTCACCTTGCTACATGTGGACTTTGTGTGGTCCTTACAAGTATTGATTACCTAATTTACTAAATGCCATTGGTAAAACCTTGTGGAATTTTAAAGTCCCTAGAGAACTAGCATGTGGGCATATGGGTCCTTACCAATCCTTTAACTCCCTAGTGTGATTTAATATAAGAAATCTTCAAAGCTGTCCTAGATTGTGGACATGTGGGCATGTATGGGCCCATTACAAAACCTTTAAACTTCCCTAGTGATTTGATATAATAAGGTAAATTCAAAAATATCCTACCTTTGTAGCATGTGGGCATGTATGGGCCCTTACAAATTTAAGATGTGTTTGAAAAAATAAACTAAGAGGAGTCTCGAGGGGGCTTTTGTCCTCTCCTAAATATTTTATCTTTAAGGGAGATGAAATTTTTCCTCAATCATTTTTTTGATTCTCAAGATTGCTTTATGGCGCGAGAGAAGAGCATACTCAAAGATTGACGTTAAATTTTTGGTCCCAATGCAAGTAGTTATATTTGTGATTTAGAATGAATCCAACTTATCTTTAATCAAAGCAAGCCATCCATGTGGCAAAAATGAAAGCAAAAAGAGGATAAATATGGATTTTAACCTCCCTAAGTGAGCCCTTCATGTGGAGAGGGAATCTAAGTGTGGTGCATATTACAATCTGCATAGAATCAAACTTTAAGATGGTTATGGACCTCCAAGAGATCACAAAAACCCTTACAATGTATAATTTTCTGGACAGATGCGCGGGTCTCAGAGTAGATAGAGGCGCATTGAGCGCTAATGCACAAATTAAAATTGAGCTTTTGGCGTAGTGCACAGAATGCACTGAGAAACACAGTGGGTGTGGTGCACATGCTCGGAAGACACGACTGTGGGTTAAAAAACCCATGCAGTTTCTGTTACATGGTCGTGAAATAAATTTCAGACGAAATTCTCTCAACTCAGCTCTGAATTTAGCTTTTTTGTAGGCAGGCATGGGCCGATTATGGTTCTTGCAAGTTAAATAAACCAAAATGAAGTGCTCAAACAACCCAAATGGGGGATAAATTGATACCAATCCCTAGTGGAGTCGCCAATCTGTTGCATCCCTTTCCTCACCTAAATGAGAAAAATAAGGACGCTTACAAGTCCAGTTGGGTTAGCTGGAAAAGACAACAGTGAATGTAAGAGTAAGAAACATCAAGCATAATGAATAATCAAAGAACTAAGCTACTAACTATAAAATAAACTAAACTAGAGTGCATAAGAGAAATAGAACAAAAATTAAACAACATTTATGCCACCAATGGATAAGTTGTATTAGTGGGAAAACACCAAAGAGAAAGAGAGACTATGGGTCCCCTCTTCCTCCAAGGGAGGGTTCTTGAACCCCCAATTATTGAGCTCTTCTTACAAGTAACAAAATAAAAGGAAATGGTGAAGAAAATCCAAAGCACATTCACTCAAGAGGTGATATTAATGCAAAAATGAAATGGTTCTTGTATGCTCTTGATGAGGAAAGAGGATCCTTCAAGAGAATATAGGTAGCATAACAATACAAATGAATTACTTGAAAATATAGTGCACCCATGGCCTCTTTTTATAGAAAATCTTTGAGGCATTATTCAACTAGTCTTTGGTGTGAACAAGGGGCTCTTTAGGGCACCCTTAGGTCTTTGACCAGACACCCACTCAAATTCAACTCAGATTTGGGTGTCAAATTGACTTGGGAGATGAACCAGAAGTGGGTGGAAGGTTGACCAAAATCATAAATGCATCATTCTGAGGTGTGCGCAACTTTTTTCATCCACAGTCATGCATCGGATGCATATTCTCTTTTCTAGCGTTATTCGACTGTCTCACATGCATGCACTACCTTTGTATCTTTAGCGCATTCTGATTTTTTAACTAGTTGTATAGTTTTGTGCCCTTTGGAAATGCATTTTCTAGGCCATAGATGAACTAATGGGTGTTTTGAATATGTTGTATTCCTGTAACCATTTGCAGACGAAATTCCAGTGATAACACAAGGGAAATCCCCCATTCAACAACCAATGAGGAGATGTCATTTGTTGGGGTTAAGGTTACCTACCAATGATGAAAGTAGGCCCAAGGTGCAAGGTATTACATCAAATTCATGTGATTATGAGATACACTGAGTGTATGGATGAAATGCAAAGTCAAGATTTATGAAGAATGACTGGCACAGGATTTAAAATTCCTTTGAACAAGAGTATGAGAAATATGGAGAACTCAGACAACATAGACTCAATAATAATGATTGACAAAATCTTGTGATGTAGGAGGAATCAACAAAATCTCCATAGGGACTAGTGTTAATCCATACATAGTGGCACATTATCCCTTAATTGGGGCATATTACATTAGTATTGTTATTTTATTTATTTCGTCTTGGGTCCATTAGTTGTAATTATACCTCCTAGTCTCCTACATATACCAAGGAGGCCTTTTCATTTGGAATCATCCTATATTGGTAAATTTATGTGGTGTATAAGGAGGTTCCCCCCTTCAAAGAGACTTACTACCTGAATTATCTTGTTTTCAAGGCACTCAGTACTTATTCTGAGGTTTTTTTTATGCTATTTTGATATTTGGTTCTTAACATTTGGTAATCAAAGCTCAAGGTATTGGGGTTTCGCTGCTTCATCTGAGACACCTTGGAATTTTCACTATAATGTTTTTATATGATGTTTTGAAAGGAACGCCTTGGAGTATATTTAGTAGATGAATCAAGGTACTTTGGGTTAAAATTTAATCTTCTGAGGCCTTATAATTTTGGAAATATAGCATGTGTAAGATAGAGTTATGTAATCATATTGAATTTAGTCATTGTGGAATTTTCACTATAAATTTTTTCATATGATGTTTCATACCTTGAAACTTGGAGGATATTTAGATACATTAATTAGGTATCTTTTATAAAAATTTCAATTTCTGGGTCATGCTACTTTTGTAGATGCACCCTGTGTAAGATAGGGTAGTTGACTAGTCATATTAACTAGACTCAAGCAAGTGTTCAGGGTAAAACAATGATATCTTCTTCAATGAGTATCCAAATTAAGTGAGACTAATTGCATTGGGAATTGTACAGTCTATAGTATTTCTGGTGCAAGTTTCAGAATCAAATATCAGATATTGTGCTCTTGGACTGCTCTACAAGTACGCTCTCCTGGAAGGGACAAAAATCAACAAGTTGTGGGGAAGTTACCATAACTTTCACTTGGCACATACATTTTTTACTAGACCTATGGAATTGCAGAGAATACATATTAGAGAAATACAAAATAAAATTTTCAGACCCATAAGGGTCAAAATTTTGGATATACAACATAAGAAAGATCGTCTAGAAGAACCACCTAGAAATCAAGGTTTAAAAGTGATACTTGTTCAACATGCCATAAAAAAAGGGAACTTCTACACCAAATAAGCCTTTATACAGTCCTACTTGGATTCTTGATGAAGGTGAATAAATGCACAGGGACATAAATGATTTATAAAAGAAGACAGTAAAAAAATATGAACTACAAGGGATGACAGATTCAACTGAAGCTAAGTTGGAGGCAATAATGGATACTAAGATGGATGGTTTAAAAAGGGAGATCATGGAAGGATTGAAAAATTTCCTAATAGAGAGGCCACCTGGAAGTGAAAATGTATCCCATGAAATTCATTATGAGGACAAAAGGAAGATGAATCAAGACTAGAGAAACTCTAACTTTGGGTTGAAGAGCAACCACTTTTCTAAGATCAATATGAGGAAGTTTGATGGAAAGGATCCAATGACATGGATACTTTATATGGATCAATTATTTGATCTACATGACGTGAAACACACACAAAATGTACTAATTGCTTCTTTATATTTATAACCCAATCAATTTGTGTGGCATCGATGGATTTTTTCTCAAAAATCACTTGTCCCTTGGACAATTTTCATGGAAGAAATGATAGAACACTATGAGGATACAAGGAGAAATACTTTCTTTATCCAATTGATAAATATCAAGCAAAAGGGTTCAGTTGTGGAGCACATTGAGAACTTTCAAAGATTGAATATAAAGGTAACAAATATTCCATATGAGCACCTGATTAATGTATTCACAAGAACTTTAAAGGATAACATTCAACATTAGGTTCACCTTTGGGAACCCAAATCATTGGAGGATGTGTTCAGGGTGGCGAGAAATGTTGAAAGTAAAAATATGGCTATGGCTACTAGAAGGACCACTCTTAACATCTATCTAGAGAGTAATATTCCTTCTTCTAAAACACCTCAACCTACAAGGTTGACACCTCAACAATTGGAGGACATAAAAGAAAAAGTTGTATTCTTTAATTGTGACAACAAGTATAGTAAGGGACATAAGTGTGGTGAGAAGAAATTATTCTACATAGATTGTGAAGAGGAAGAAGAACAAGAACAATAACAAGAACCATCTCAAGATGAAAAAGTAGAAGATATTTTTCCTAAGAGTTGACTCCCACAATATCATGCAATGCATTGGCTGGAATTAACACTCCTCAAACCCTCAATATTGAAGGATATATCAAAAATAAAAATATAATAGTCCTAATTGATTATGGTAGTACTCATAATTCCATTCACTATAAATTAGTCAAAGCTCTCAATTTCTTTATATATCCAGCACCAGAGTTTCAAGTAATGATTGCAAATGGAGGAACTATCAATTGCTTAGGAAAATGCCATAAGATAAATCTTACTATGGGGGAATATGTAATGAATAGTCAAATGATTGTTATACCCATGGGTGGTTTTGATGTCCTACTAGGAGTCCAATGGTTACAATCATTGGGAACAATGGATTTTAATTTTCAAGAATTTTTCATGAAATTCTATTTGGAAGGAAAAGAAATTGATTTAAGGGGCATCACAGGGAAATACAGTAAGGTGATAAGCTCTAATGACATGAAAAAATTATTGAAAAAGGGGCATCAGGGTGTAATTGTACAACTATGCTCACTAGATTTTCAAACATCTAAGCCATGTATTCCCCTATATCTCCAAGGGATCATTGATAATCATTCCAAAGTGTTTGAAGATATTACCATAGGTCTTCCACCCACTCGAAATCATGATGATGCTATTCACCTAATTCATGGGAATGTTCCTCCTAACATCAGGCCTTACAGATACCCTTATTTCCAGAAGATTTAAATTGAGTGTATGGTTGAATAAATGTTAGAGGCCAGCATTATTATACCTAGACAAATTTCTTACTCTGCACCGATGGTAATGGTACTCAAGAAAGAGGGTTGATGATGTATGTGTCTAGATTATAGAGAGCTCAACAAGATCATTATTAAAGATAATTTTCCCATTCCCGTCATTGATGAATTGTTAGATGAACTACATGGAGAAATATACTTCACAAAGTTGGATCTTCATTCATGGTATCATTAGATTAGAATGAAGGAAGTAGATATCACAAAAAACAACATTTTGAACTCATGAAGGCCATTATGAATTTTTTGTCATGCCTTTTGGCCTTACGAATAAACCTTCTACATTCCAAGGGTTGATGAATTCCATTTTCAATCCCTTCCTTCGAAAATTTGTATTAGTATTTTTTAATGATATAATAATCTATAGTAAGTCTTGGGAGGATCATGTTTGACATGTTGACAAGGTGCTACAACTACTAAAGGAGTAACAACTATAATCCAAACCATCCAAATGTTTATTTGGGGTGAAGGAGGTAGAGTATTTGGGTCATATTATATCTCATGAAGGTTTTATGGTAGACCCTAACAAGATTATGGACATTATGGGTTGGTCAATTCCAAAAACATTGAATAGTATTAGAGGATTGTTGGGTTTGACAGGTTACTACCACAAGTTTGTTTGGAACTATGGAAGAATAGAAGCACCTTTAATGACATTAACTAATAAGGATGAATTTTCATGGATTCCAGAGGAAACTCAATATTTTGAACAACTTAAAGAGGCGATGTGCAAAGATCCTATCTTGACCACACCAGACTTCATAAAAACCTTTATTGTGCAATGTGATGCCTTGGGAAATGGAATTGGTGTTTTTCTAATACAAGAAGGAATGCCCCTTTCTTTTGAAAGTCGGCTACTCAAGGGAAAGGACTTAAACAAACCCATTTATTAGAGGGAAATGATGGAAATAATATATGCATTGAAGCAATGCTTCCCTTACCTAATAGGTAGGCACTTCAAGGTCAAAACAGATCATGATAGTCTTAAATACTTCTTGGAACAAATACTATCTTCAGAAGAACAACAAAAATGGGTGACCAAGATGTTGGGTTATGATTTTGAAATTATCTACAAAAAAGGGAATAAAAATGTTGTGGTAGATGTACTCTCAAGAAAGGATGAATATGTTGATGCCTTTCTCTGTGCTATCTTTATCATCCAACCTAATTGGATAATATAAGTGAGGGATGAATGGAAGAATGAATAAAATCTGTGAACTCTCATTCAAAGGTTGCATCAAGATTTCAGTCCATCAGATACATTTACATGGAAAAATGATTCACTATGGTACAAAGATTGCTTATATTTATGTAAGAAATACCAACTCAAACAAAAGGTACTCTTGGAATTGCACACCTCTCCGGTAGGAGGGCACCTAGGATTTTTGAAAACATACCATAGGGTCAAGAATGAATTTTTTTAGGATGGCCTTAAACCTGATGTTCAAATGTTTGTGGTAGAATGCTTGGTTTTTCAACAAAATAAGGTGGAAACAATGAACACCCCAGGTATTTTACAACCATTATCCATCCCAAGTCAACGCTGGGAGGCGTTTTCCATGGATTTCATCATAGGGTTACTAAAGTCTGAAGGAAAGAGTGTCATCATGGTGATTGTTTATAGACTGACCAAGTACACACACTTTTGTGCACTCTCTCATCCTTTCAAAACCAATACAGTTGCCACAACATTCATGGAGACATTTCAAAAGATACATGGAAGCCCAAATATTATTGTAAGTGATAGAGATCCCATCTTCACTGGAAATGTTTGGACATAATTATTTTCTTCTTTGGGTACAAAATTTGCTCATAGCTCATAATAACATTCTCAATCTGATGGAAAAACTGAGATAGTAAACAAATGCCTGGAAGGCTACCTTCGTTGCTTTGTCTTTGATAAACAAAAACAATGGTTCAAGTGGTTACCCTTGGAAGAATGGTGGTATAACACATGCTTTCATACTGTAACAAAAATGACAACATTTATGGCACTCTATGGATATCAGCCACCTTCCATCTCTTCGTCTCTAAAAAATCACATTGAGCATCAAAAAAAAGTTCTCCAACTCTTAAAGGACAACCTGACCATGGCGTAGAATCAATTGAAACAAAAAGTAGATCATCATCGTAGTGAAAGAAGTTTTTAGGTAGGGAATTGGGTATTTTTAAGACTACAACCATACAAACAAATGTCCTTCAAGAACGCTAAGAAGGATAATAAATTATCACCAAAGTACTATGGCCCTTATAAGGTGTTGCAAAATATTGGTACTATAGCATACAAATTGGAGTTGCCTGCATATTCATGAGTACACCCTGTTATCACTGGAATTTCATCCGCAAATGGTTACAGGAATCTAGCATATTCAAAACACCCATTAGTTCATCCATGGCCCATAAAATGCATTTCCAAAGGGCAAAAAACTATACAACTGATTAAAAAATCATCATGCGGTAAAGATACAAAGGTAGCATGCGCACGTGCGACAGTCGAATAATGCCGGAAAAGCGCATATGTGCCCGATGCATGACTGTGGATGCAAAAAGCCATGCACACCTCAAAATATGCATTTATTCTTTTGGTCGGCCTTTCAACCACTTCTAGTTCATCTCCCAAGTCGATTTGACACCCAAATCCGAGCTAAATCCGAGTGCGGGGATGGTCAAATACCTAAGGGCGCCCTAAAGAGCCCCTTGTTCACAATAAAGACTAGTTGAATAATGCCTCAAATCTTTGCTATAAAAAGAGGCCATGGGTGCACTATATTTTCAAGGAAGTCATTTGTATTTTTATGTTGCCTATATTCTCTTGGAGAATCCTCTTTTCTCATCAAGAGCATACAAGCATCATTTCACTTAGCCATTCATATCACCTCTTGAGTGAATGTGCTTTGGATTTTATTCACCATTTCCTTTTAGTTTCCTACTTGTAAGAAGAGCTCAATCATTGGGGGTTCAAGAGCCCTCCCTTGGAGGAAGAGGGGACCCATAGTCTCCCTTTCCCTTTGGTGTTTTCCCACTAATACAACTTATCTATTGGTAGCATACATGTTGTTTATTTTATTTTTATATTTCCCTTATGCACTCTAGTTTAGTTTATTTTATTGTTATTATATTAGTTCTTTGCTTATTTATTATGCTTGATGTTTCAAACTCTTGCATTCAATGCTGTCTTGTCCAGCTAACCCAACTGGACTTATAAGCATCCTTATTTTTCTCATTTAGGTGACGAAAGGGACGCAACAGATTGGCTACTCCGTTGGGGATAGGTATCAATTTCCCCCCCATTTGGGTTGTTTGTGCACTTCATTTTGGTTTGTTTAACTTGTAGGAACCATAACCGGCCCATGCCTGCCTGCAAGAAGATAAATTCAGAGCTGAGTTGAGAGAATTTCATCCGAAATTTCTTTCACGGCCGTGTAATAGAAAGTGCACGAGTTTTTTAACACACAGTCACGTCTTCCGAGCACGTGCACTAAAATCATTGTGTTTCTTAGTGCATTATGTGAAATGCACCAAAAAGTCATTTTTAATTTACGCATTGAAGCCCAATGTGCCTCTGTCTACTATGTGACCCGTGCATCTATCCAGAAAATTATACATTGTAAGGGTTTTGTGATATGTTGGAGGCCCATAGCCTTCTTAAGGTTGATTCTATGCATATTGTAATATGCACCACACTTATATTCCCTCTCCACATGAAGGGTTAGTCAAAACATAAGCACTTAGGAGGTTAAAATCCATATTTTTTCCCTCTTTTTGCTCTCATTTTCCCACATGGATGGCTTCCTTTGATTGTAAAAAAAAAAACAAATTAAGTTGGAATCATTCAAATATCACATGTATAACTACTTGCATTGGGACCAAAAATTAGACATCAATCTTTGAGTATGCTCTTCTTTCGCACCATAAAGCGATCTTGATAATCAGAAAAAAAGATTGAGGGAAAATTTAATCTCCCTTAAAGACAAAATATTTAGGAGAGGACAACAGCCCCCTCGGGACTCCTCTTAGTTTTCTTTTTCAAAAACATCTTAAGTTTGTAAGGGCCCATACATGCCTACATGCTACAAAGATAAGATAGTTTTTGAAATTTACTTTCTTAGATTAAAAAACTAGGGAAGTTTAAAGGTTTTGTAAGCGGCCCATACATGCCCACATGCCCACAATCTAGGATAGTTCTTGAATATTTCTTAGATTAAATCACACTAGGGAGTTAAAGGATTAGTAAGGACCCATATGTCCACATGCTAGTTCTCTAGGGACTTTAAAATTCCGCAAGGTTGTACCAATGGAATTTAGTTAATTAGGTAATCAAGACTTGTAAGGAGCACACAAAGTCTACACGCAGCAAGGCGATACCTAATTTATTAAAAATTTGGTACACTTTCACTGGTTTACACACAAAGTCACTATTCACTCACATAGTTTTCATCTCGAAATGTGGAGGTTGAAGTAAGTTTCCTCCAAAGGGATCCTGAAACACCCCACCCTTTTCTTGACAAAACTATCCACTCCCACTTAACTTCAACGAGATTGGTTCACACCTGCAATCTCTCAAACAACCACATCTAAATTGTTTCTCAAAACTCACTAAGTTTTCCTCAACAGGAGGTGCCAAATAATTTTTTTAGTCTAGGTAGGATCTCGGGGATAGGGATCCAAATAACTCCCCATTACCTGGTTCTCACATCTTCAAAACAATAGAAGTTGTCATATAGGGAACTTTAAATGCTCCAAGTCAAGTGTTCCTACACCATAAGGAAGGGAGATACCCGTGAAGGGTTGAAGGTTGAGGTCCATTTGTTCTGTGTGTCCCCCCTTGAGGCACCCACCTCTTGGATGGGATCCATCCCGTGACCCATTTATTAGGCCGAAAATTTTAATGTTGCACTTTGACCAAGGTACTTAGTGACCAAAGTTTAGGACATCTACCCAGGTGGAAATTGTGGGTTGTAATTGCACCTTGATCATATTTTGTGTGGCTATTGGGAAATATTTCTATCTCTTTCGAGATATTCACCCTCTACCCCTCATTATAACTGATTACTTCATCTTTCACTATTTCCTCTTCCAGTGGCTTCAGACCCCACTGTTGAGTGCTATTGGAAGGTCTAGTGCTATTTGAGAGGAAGGATGTTACATCTTTTAGGAAATGAGCATTTTTGTTTCCTTTGTTCTCCACGTGGACAAAACCTACCTACCCACATGTATGCTTCTTTATCAAAATTGATTTATATATGATACTCTTGTGATTACATACGATTGTGAGATATATTGTGAAGGTCCAAGTTATACAAAGTCTCTTGTTCATTAATTTCTCTCATCACCATTTGCACACATCCACTTTGCTAGTCGAACATCATGGGGTACCCACATAATCCCCGTCATTCCATATGCTTGATAAATCTCCCTGCCATTCTAGGGGGAGTTCCTAGTCTTGCCAACTCATCAGATCCACCTTCTCACACTCATGTGAGTGCTACTATCTTAGGATCCACTTTTCTCGGTTCCACTTTACTTGGGTCCACTTCCCAAGATCAACCATCCACCCACTTTCCTATACAAGGAAGTGGGGGGGCACTTCTTCCCCAAGAGGAATTACAACCCCACCTAGCCCCCGGGTCAGGGACACACATCACTCACACCATGGATGGAACAAACCCTCTTTCAGGGTTAGGTACACAAAACATTCCCACCATGGTTGGATCTAATCCTCCACCACAACCCTAGATGCCATACTTGGCTTCTCTCAACATACCGGATCTGACTAAGCTCACCAATGATCCTATATTGCATGACCCCACATGGCCCATGATGCCTACCAAACTCCCTTCAGACATTCCCTATAATATCCCTCGGCCGAACCCAAATGTAAATATAATCCAAGTATATTTAAGCTACTGAGCTGTTTAGACATCATGTTTGTAATACACCTTTCATGGCATGGTGCGCGCATATACTGCGCAGTAAAGGGATGTAATGTGCACATTTCTGAATACCGAGTGTAGTAACTAAGGTGCGCGCAAACTTAAAGATAGAGGATACAATGCGCAGTAACTAAGTGAGCGAAATATTAAGGTCAATGAACCTTTGTGTATATAATATGCATTATAGGCTGGTGAGCCAGTATTATAAGCCATAATGCTTATGTCTTGGAATTAGGCTAGCACGCCTAGATGTTAAAGGCTAGAGCGCCTACTTTGTACATGACTCATGATTAATATAAAATACATCACTGAGCGCAAATTGACCACGATAAAAGAGATGGGGAACTAAAATCATGGATGATTTTAGGGGCTAAATTTCGGTCATGGGCTAATTTTCCATGGTTTTTCCAAAAAGGAGATTCGCTATTTTAAAAATGATTCGCCCAAATTCTATAGAATAAAATTATTTTACCTTATAAATCACCAAAATTTTATAAAAAATATATAAAATACTTAGAAATTTGAATATTTTTACAAAAATATCGCCAAACATTTATAGTTGACATATGAAGGATTAGTAAGATTCGCCAAGGTTTCTACATTTTAAAATAAATTTCCATCCTTAA
>ML834264.1:25451-43650 GCA_009831015.1 Picea engelmannii
AAGAGCGTTACTTGGAGGGAATTTAAGAAGTATTTTGAGAAGAAATACTTGACTAAGAGGTATTATGACAAGAAAATGAAAGAGTTCATTGAACTCAAACTTGGAAGTATGACCATAGATGAATATGAAAGAAGATTCCTAGAACTGCTGAAGTACGTCTCCTTCATCAAGGATGAGACAATGAAAATTCAAAGGTATTTGAGTGGATTTCCAACATTCATCAGTGAAAAAATACAATATGATGATCCCAAGACATTGGAAGAGGCCGTAAGGTGAGCTAAATGTCTATATGATCAACAGAAAGCAAGGCCAACTTTCCAAAATCCTTGGGAAGACAAAAAGATGTTCAAGGTGGATCAGAGGAAGAAAGGATTTAAACCATCATTTTTTAGAAATAGTCCATAGGGACCACCAACTTCTAAAGAGTAAAAAACGATAGAGGCAGAAGGACAAAGGCCAAAGCAACCACCTATTCAATGTTGGGGTTGTAAAGGAGATCATAGATTCAGATATTGTCCTCACAGAGGTGAAAAAGGAAGGATTGTTTATAATGTATAGCAAGATGAAATAGTGGAGGACATGGGAAGAAATGTGCCAAGGATATATGCAGCCCTGGATAAAAAGAAAGCAGAATATCAATCACACATGATTGAAGTAGAAGGTATGATTAACAACCAAACCATTGCTATTTTGATTGATTCAGGAGCTAGTCATAGTTATATATATCCTAAGATGGTAGAAAGTTTGCAATTGCCAAGAAGCAGGCATGGAAAATCTTGGTTGGTACAATTAGCTACAGGAACCAAAAGAAAGGTTAATGATATGGTTAAGTCATGTCTCATGGACATGAATGGACTGAACACCAAGGAAGATTTGAATATCTTACACTTAGGTTCCTATGACTGTTTAATTGGGATGGATTGGTTGGACCCACATCATGCTCTATTGGATTGTCATAACAAAGCATTCACTTTCTTGGATGAAGAAGGGAACCAAAGGAAAGTGCATGGAATTCCCAAGGAAGTAACCGTTAGATAAATTTTAGCATTGCAGCTGAAGAAATGTTATAGAAGAGGATGTCAAATATTTGCAGCTCATATGGAGGAGACACCTGAAGACAAGGTGCCAAATTTGGAGAATTATGCAGTCTTGAAAGAGTTTGAATATGTATTCAAGGAAGTACTAGGACTACCCCAAGGAGAGACCTCGATTTTTCTATAAATCTGACACTAGGAGCAGCTCCCGTGTCAAAGACTCCTTACAGAATGATTACACTAGAACTAGAGTTGCAAATGCAGCTTGAAGAATATATGAAGAAGGGGTATATACGCCCAAGTGTATCACCTTGGGGTGCCCCATTCTTGTTTGTGAAAAATAAAGATGGAACACTAAGATTGTGCATTGATTTCAGACAGTTGAATAAAGTGACTGTAAAGAACAAGTATCCTCTGCCAAGGATTGATGATCTTTTTGATCAATTGAAGGATGCAAAGATATTTTCAAAGATAGATCTCAGATCGGGATACCATCAGGTAAGAATCAAGGAGGAGGATATCAACAACACCGCCTTCAGGACAAGGTATGGTCATTATGAGTTCACAGTGGTTCCATTTGGGTTGTCAAATGCACCAGTTGTTTTCATGTCCTTAATGAATGGTGTTTTCCGAGATTATTCAGACAAGTTTTTCATTGTCTTTTTGGATGACATTCTTATATACTCTAAGACAAAAGAAGAGCGTGAACATCATTTGAGGATGGTGTTGCAAGTATTAAGGGAGCATCAATTGTATGCCAAATTGAGAAAGTGCTCATTTTATCATAAACAAATTCATTATTTGGGGCATATCATCTCAAAAGATGGGATAGCAGTGGACCCCAAGAAGATTGAAGCCATTAGAGAATGGTCAGCACCAAAGAATGTGATAGAGGTCAGATCATTCATGGGCTTTGCAGGCTACTACAGGAGATTCATTGGATGATTCTCAAAGATACCACACCCAATCACTTCCTTGCAAAGAAAAGGTATGAAGTTTCAGTGGACATCAGACTGTGAAAGGAGTTTCCAACATTTGAAACAATTATTGACAAGTGCTCCATTACTAAGGATTGCATACCCAAATGAAGATTTCATTGCATGCACAGATGCATGTAATGAAGGACTGGGTGGAATCCTCAGTCAAAATGGATTTGTGATATGTTATGAATCAAGGAAGTTGAAGGAGCATGAAATAAACTATGCCACTCATGATTTGGAGTTGGAAGCCATAGTGCATGCCCTAAGGAAATGGAGACACTACCTCATGGGAAAAATGTTTGAGTTAATAACAAACCACAATGGTTTGAAATATTTATTTGATCAGCCAAATCTAAATGCTAGACAAAGAAGATGGTTATAATTTCTAAGCGAATATAACTTTGATATAAAGAATATAAAAGGGAAAGAAAATAAAGTGGTTGATGCACTCAGTAGGAGGGTGCATGAGCTTCATGCTACAACCATCAGGATGTATTAGACTGATGTTAAAAGAAAAATTCAGGAGGCTGTTGATCAAAATCAGGACCAGGGGTCAAATTTTAGCTCAAAAATCAATGTTCTTGGAATTGCCTCAAAACGAACGAGAGCGTAGCCCTCGTCATAAAAAACCCAACGCAACTTGTTTGGGTTCAAATGAACATCGGGAGTGAGAGATATCGCGATCTGTTCGAATCGTCAAACAGGTAAAAAAAAAGGACGTTGACTGTGCAGTCCGTACAGTGCATACAGGATGACGTGGCAGAGGTGATGTAGCAGAGCTGAGTTGGCATATGCTGACGTGGCAGTTTCAGATTGGCTGGCAGATTTGGGTGAATCACATTGCGACACGTGGAATCATTTTGGTTAATGGTGTGGTGCCACGTGGCACCATTGAATTAGTTATTGGGTCAAAATAATATGGAGTCCAAGGGGATCGAACCTCGGACCTCCCCCTTTGGCAGCGCTTTGGTAGTGTGTGGGCTACCACTAGCCCACACGGTGGTCCTTATTTAACATATGGTTTTAATTGTATTTAAATTGCATTGAAATGTGGTTTGGGGCATGTTCGGGCTGGGGCTTAGCCCGAGCCCCGGTCGCATACATTTTAATCCATATGACCACAGTTTAAAGTGCACGCGGGTTTTGGTATTACAACCGGAGTCATAGCCCCCGGTTATATAACATTACCATATGACCTTTCGTGAGTACGCGTGGGTTTTGAAATTGGTTTTTCAAATGGTTTAAAACGCGCCCAACACTTGGCGCTTAACTGTTGGCTTTAAAGGTTATCCCTTTTTGTATTTGCGCGTGGTCTTACGGTGACCACATGTGCCCAGGAGTTTGACAGTTAGGGGCTAGCGTGCCCATAACTATTCGACAGTTTGCACCATTATGCGATTGCGCCCAGTGTTGGGTTTAAGCACGTGTTTTGGAGCGTGTTCTAGGTCAGAACACACAGAGGTGCGTTTTGGCGAACCAGAGACAGCAAGCTTGAGGAAGAGAATGGCAGGATGCCTATTCTTCCTCACTTTTTGGCCGAATGAGGTGTCGTAAAAGCCCAGCTAGGGTTTTTTGGATGTTATGAATCCATTGGCACTATTTTCACAGCCATTTGAAGAATTATTTTGTAGGTTTTTAACCATTGAAGTTTCAGCAAGCTCTAGGGAGCTTGAAGCCCTCATTTATTGAGGTCATGTTTTGGTGAGTCTAAGTTTGTTTTCTGTGACTGAATAGTCATTTTTGGCTAATTGTTATGCTCTAAACACATTGGGACAGGTTTCAGAGGCTTTTGAGGACTTTTACAGGTGTTTTTTCCAAAGAGAAGCTCAGTGAAGCTTATGGCCACATGTAGAAGAGGTCATGCCCGGATGAGCCATGATTCGTTTTCAGAGTTTTATTGGTCATTTTGGGGTTTTTTATGTGTTATGATCTCAACGGTACAGTTAGAGTTTCCATTGGAGTTGAGCAATAGCTTGTAAAAGAACTTTTGACAAATTAATCCCAGAGAGCCAAGTCCATTGATGGAGGCTCAAGGAGATGTAGCCCAGAGAGGGGTGAACTCCTTTATCATGTTGTTCTTGTTGTGAGTTTGATGGTTTATTTGTTGCAAGTTATGTTGTTGTGTATTTATTTAAAGTACATATTTAACCATTTAAAAGAACATTTCCTCACACATGAATATTTAAAAGAAGAAGCATAAAACTTAGCACATAATTTATCTGGCATATTTTAACACATGAAGCAAGGTCCTGTAAAGTTTATTTTAATGAAATAGAGAGTTCTTGCATAGCATAACAAGTCAACCTTCTATTTTCAGTTCAGGTGGTATCAGAGCATAGTTTTTGCTCATGTGTTTTCCATTGATAGCTTGAGATTTAGCTGTTGGTATTTGTGCAAGTTTTGTGTTGAAGTTTGATATCTTGCAAGGATGGAGGAAGCTTCAAATAGTGATAGTTCTCATACATCGTCATTATCCAAGTTCTTTGACAAAGAGATGTTGAAGGAGTTGCTAACCATGAAAGATGTGGTGCAAGAGATGTGGGAAGAAAGAAGAGAGAGCATTGACCTTCAAGAGCAGTTGATGGCCATGAAGGAGGAGAAAGACTAGCTTCTTGAAAAGTTGCATGAGATGGAGATTCAACTCCATGAGGCAAAGGAAACCCTTACCAAGTACATGCATGAACATAAGGTATGTAATGCTAGTTTATCTTTAAATTCCTCTCAAGATGAAGGTTTTGGTGTTTTTGAGAATCACACAAGAGGAATAGGGTCCAAGTTATTGTTAAAAATGGGCTATGAAGGTAAAGGGTTAGGCAAGAATGCACAAGGCATTGTTGAGCCTATTGTTGTTGAAGAAAGACCCAAGTATTGTGGTCTTGGATATGAACGAAGAAATGGAGCAAATTCCAAAGTTGAGGAGACAAGGGAAAAATTTCTAAGAACAAATTTTGTTTCAAGTTCACCTCCTCAAGAAGGCTATAAAGGTGAAAGTTCAAGAACTTTTGTTGAAAGTTCAATCTCTTCAGCATGCAAAGTATGTGTTCAAGATGAATGCAAATGTGTGAAATGAAAGAGTTGTGACAGCCATGAGGACAAGAACACTATTGTTGGTCTTCAAAGGAGAGCTTGTAACTCTTCAAATTCACCTCCTCAAAGAGGCGATAAAGGTGAATGTTCAAGGTATAATTCTTCTTATCATTCAGTTGCTTTTGATTATGTTAAGCATGATAAATTTGTATGTAAAAATGGAAGAAAGAATCCATGTACATATTGTGTTTTATATAACCATCATGTTTCAAAATGTTGGAAAAGATTGACCAATTTCAGGAAACTTTACAAGCAAAGACAACGTGAAAAGAGGATGCAAAAGATTTGCACTCATTGCCAGAAGAGGGGTCATCTCATTGACCAATGTTAGACATTGCATCCAACCACTCATCCACAACATAAGAAGCAGATGGATAAATAGATTGGCAAGAATGGAAGAGTAGATTCCATTATCGATGTGTGTCAAGATGATTCACAAGAGGACGATTTTCAGCAGAAAAAGTCACCATTGAGTTGGCTTGGTAAGAAATGGTTGGATTTCTTGAGCAAGTAAGGCTTGCAATTTTCTGTTGTAAATGCACTTTTCAGCGTTATGTGTGCATTTATGTTGAGAGTATGATAAGTTGCAGCAGTTTATCACAACTTGTATGATGCAAGTTTGCATGTGAATGCAATTCATGTGAAGGCATTCTTGTTGTTGCACAACTTCGCCAGGAGGATTTAAAAAATGGATATGATGTTCACTTGTTACAGACATATATATTTTTCATATTTAGCTCTTATGTACCCACGTGTTACGGGGTTTATGTACTTATGTTTTTACTGGAAGGAGAGTTGAAGAGTCATGCACATGCATTTGTTTTTGTGTATGAGTAAACAGTGAACTGGTGATAGTTCATCATGAATGACTCATGATTGTAACATGATTGTGTATCATGTTTATCGACTTTTCATTTTGGAAGGTTGATATGTTTCAAATGAGTTTCGACTTGTGTCGATGATTGTCTGATGACTATGTTGTGTCGATCATGTTTTTTTTCGACTTGTGTTTAGTCGATGGTGTTTGTTGACTTGTAAGTTGATTTTGAGTACACCAAGATGCAGGAAAACACCATGTACTTTGATGAAGTACAAGATGCAACCATTTTCGTGAAGAGCAAAGAGACTTTGTTGGCATAATTTTCAGTCTTGTATAAATTTGTTTTCAAGATTGATGGTTTTCTTGGTTTGTGACAAGATGTTGCAGGAAAGTTTTTGCAGCCATTGGAGAGCTGATTGTGTTGACGTCAAAGAGTTCACAAGAGGTACTTTATTCTCAGTGGGAAGGTTGGTAGTCTTCCAAGCACAGAGAGAACAGTGGGTCAGCAGCAGCCAGAGAACAGTGGTTGAGGGACATAGCCAGTTGCAGTGCAAGGCATGTCAAAGTATCCAGGTGATTGTCAAAAAGAATTTTCAAGTAGAATCAGTTGATAGAACTTGAAAAAAGACGAGTAGTGAATCTCAAACAGATAATCATAATCTTTTGTGGGTCCAAAAGCCTTTCGGTGGGAAGGCATGATCAAAATTTGGACCAGGGGTCAAATTTTAGCTCAAAAATAAACATTCTCGGAATTGCCTCAAAACAAACAAGAGCATAGCCCTCGTCATCATGAACCCAATGCAACTTGTTTGGGTTCAAACGGACATTGGGAGAGAGAGATATCGCGATCTGTTCGAATCATCAAACAGGTAAAAAAAAGGGACGTTGACTGTGCAGTCCGTACAGGCTGACGTCACAGAGGTGACGTAGTAGAGCTGAGTTGGCATATGCTGATGTGGTAGTTTCATATTGGCTGGCATATTTGGGTGAATCACATTGCGACACATGGCATCATTTTGGTTAATGGTGTGGTGCCACATGGCACCGTTGAATTGGTTATTGGGTCAAAATAATATGGAGTCCGTGGGGATCGAACCCCGGACCTCCCCCTATAGCAGCGCTTTGGTAGTGTGTGGGCTACCACTAGCCCACACGGTGGTCCTTATTTAACATATGGTTTTAATTGTATTTAAATTGCATTGGAATGTGGTTTGGGGCGCGTCCGGGCTAGGGCTTAGCCCCAGCCTCGGTCACATACATTTTAATCCATATGACCACAGTTTAAAGTGCGCGTGGGTTTTGGTATTACAACCGGAGTCATAGCCCCCGGTCATACAACATTACCATATGACCTTTCGTGAGTATGCGCGGGTTTTGAAATTGGTTTTTCAAACGGTTTAAAACGTGCTCGACACTTGGCGCTTAACTGTTGGCTTTAAAGGTTAGACCTTTTTGTATTTGCGCATGGTCTTATGGTGACCACATGTGCCCAGGAGTTTGACGGTTAGGGGCTGGTGCACCCATAACTATTTGATAGTTTGCACCATTATGCGGTTATGCCCAATGTTGGGTTTAAGCACGCATTTTGGAGCGTGTTCTGGGTCAGAACACACAGAGGTGCGTTTTGGCGAACCAGAGACAACAAGCTTGAGGAAGAGAATGACAGGAGGCCTATCTTCCTCACTTTTTTCCCGAATGAGGTGCCGTAAAATCCCAGCTAGGTGTTTTTGGACGTTCTGAATCCATTGGAACTGTTTTCAAAGCCATTTGAAGACTTCTTTTGCAGGTTTTTAACCATTGAATTTTCAGCAAGCTCTAGGGAGCTTGAAGCCCTCATTGATTGAGGTCATGTTTTGGTGAGTCGAAGTTTGTTTTCTGTGACTGAATAGTCATTTTTGGCTAATTGTTATGCTCTAAACACATTGGAACAGGTTTCAGAGGCTTTTGAGGACTTTTACAGGTGTTTTTTCCAAAGATAAGCTCAGTGAAGCTTATGGCCACATGTAGAAGAGGTCATGCCCGGATGAGCCATGATCCGTTTTCAGAGTTTTATTCGTCATTTTTGGGGTTTTTTGTGTTCCGATCTCAATGGTACAGTCAGAGTTTCCATTGGAGTTGAGCAACAACTTGTAAAAGAACTTTTGATAAATTAATCCCAGAGAGCCAAGTCCATTGATGGAGGCTCAAGGAGATGTAGCTCAGAGAGGGGTGAACTCCTTTATCATGTTGTTCTTGTTGTGAGTTTGATGGTTTATTTGCTGCAAGTTATGTTGTTGTGTATTTATTTAAACATTTAAAAGAACATTTCCTCACACATGAACATTTAAAAGAAGAAGCATAAAACTTAGCACATAATTTATCTGGCATATTTTAACACATGAAGCAAGGTCACGTAAAGTTTATTTTAATGAAATAGAGGGTGCCTGCATAGCATAACAAGTCATCCTTCTATTTTTAGATCAGCTGTAAATACAGATCTGCAGTACAGAGAATTGGTAGCAATGCTACAACGAGGTAAGATACTTCAGAAGATGGATATTTATAAGTTGGGAGTAGATGGAATACTGTTGCACAAGAACATAATTTTTGTACCAAATGTCCAGGACTTGAAACGTATAATTTTGCATGAGATGCATAATGCTCCTTATGAAGGGCACCCTGGATATCAGAAAACCGTAGCAGTGGTCAAGAGCCAATACTTTTGGCCAGGTATGAAGAGAGAAATTGCAGAATACATTGCTAGGTGTATGGAATGCCAGAAAGTTAAAACAGAGCATAGGAACCCAACAGGATTGCTGCAACCTTTGCCCATTCCTGAATGGAAATGGGAAGTGGTGACAATGGATTTTATTATGGGATTGCCCAGAACAGGAAAGCTACATGATTCGATTATGGTAGTGGTGGACAAGCTTACAAAAGCTGCCCATTTTATTCCACTAAAAACTATTCACAAGGCAGTAGATGTCACTGATATTTTCATGAAGTGGCACGGTTGCACGAAATTCCTAAAACAATTGTGTTTGACAGAGACCCAAAATTCACCTCGAATTTCTGGAAAGGATTGTTCAAAGGATTCAGAATGAATCTGAACTTTAGTACAGCTTATCATCCCGAGTCTGATGGAAAAACAGAAAGAGTGAATGGGGTGATAGAAGATATGTTGAGAATGTATGTGATGGAAAAACCATCGAAATGGGAAGACTACCTACACTTGGTAGAATTAGCTTACAATAATGGTTATCAGGCATCAGTGAAGATGATCCCATTTGAAGCACTTTATGGCAGAAGGTGCAACACTCCAATAAGATGGGATAACCCAACTGATAGAACAGTAGTCGATCCAGAATTGCTCAAGGAGATGGAGGACCAAATGTTAAAAATTAAGCAAAATTTGAAAGCTGCCCAAGACAGACAGAAAATTTATGCTAATAAAAAGAGAATCCATGAAGAATTCAAAGTGGATGATCATGTTTTCCTGAAAGTGAAAGATAATAGGAGCTCCTTGAAGCTGGGGAAGCTGCGCCAAGTTAGCAGCCAGATTTTGTGGACCATTTGAAATCCTAGAGAGGATTGGTCCAGTTGCTTATATGATTGCATTGCCTGCATCTATGTCTCTTCATAATGTCTTCAATGTATCATAGCTAAAGAAATATATACTTGTTTCTAATCATGTTATTGATTGGAATGCTATTCAGGTGGAGTAAGAAGGCGCTTTCCAAGTGCATTTGGTCTGCATCCTGGATCGAAAAATCAAACAACTTCGGAATCGAGCCATAGGGCTTGTAAGGGTCCAATGGACCTAGTACAGACCTGAAGACACTACTTGGGAGCATGAGGATGCAATGCGGGCAGAATACCCGCATCTTTTTGAAGAATTTTGAGAATTTTGTTGTATATGGGTACATGATGCACTGAGGACAGTGCATAAATAAGGGGAGGGGATTGTAATATCCCTCAGCCGAACCCAAATGTAAATATAATCCAAGTATATTTAATCTAGTGAGATGTTTAGACATCATGTTTGTAATACATCTTTCATGGCATGGTGCGCGCATATACTGCGCAGTAAAGGGATGTAATGTGCACATTTCTAAATACTGTGTGCAATAACTAAGGTGCGCGCAACCGTAAATACAAAGGATACAATGCACAGTAACTAAGTGTACGCAATATTAAGGTCAACGAACCTTTGTGTATATAATATGCATTATAGGATGGTGAACCAGTATTATAAGCCAGAATTCTTATGTCTTGGAATTAGGCCAACGCGCCTAGATTTTAAAGGTTAGAGCACCTACTTTGTACATGACTCATGATTAATATAAAATACATCACTATGAACAGACCGACCACGATAAAAGATATGGGGGACTGAAATTCACCAGTTAGGGAAAGGGAGGGCCAAAAGTCAAGGGAATATTATATTAATATTTCCTAAAACATAAAGTATGGATAATTAGTTTATCCTAAGTTCTAAAGTTGGGGACAAGTGGACAAAAGTAACTTCCAATATGACAAGTTTCAAGTTGGGGACATGCATTCATATTGTGGGGAAACTTAGCTCAAGGGGGGATTTTTCTCACAGATACCTTAGGAACAGGGGATGGGGGGACCATCGGCCTGACCATCACTTTTGACAAAGAACTCACAGTGACTCCAAAACACACTTAGTTATCCAGTCAATGAATCCATGACCATTTCACTCATACATTCCATTATCCTTGAGACAACCATTTCACCTTTCCGAAGCCTGTTTCCCCATCCTTTTTGGTTGGTGTACCTGGTTATCTTCAAGCAGGATTGCTAAAGTGGGTTGTCAAGCCCATGAGTAGTTCTCTGAGAGAGAGAATTGTTGGGGATTGATTTCCATAGGTGCTAAACTGCAGCTACAATGCTCTGAGACTTCTGGTCTGGCCCGTTGTTGAAGCCCTAGAAGGGAAGTGGGGCAACCGAGGGACTATTGAGAAGAGAAGGGACACACTTCTTTGGGTGGGATAGGCATGTGGGGAATGAGAGGTTGTAGGCTATTAGTTGAGTGAGCACCTGAGATAGAGTCTTTCTTGTTTTCCATGAGCCTTAGCCTGGATAGGAATCCCTTTACCTTGGGTAGAGTTCAGTCCCAGCTCGGGGGTGATTCACTGTTGAGAGTGATGAATAGTGTAGTCTATGGCTAGGAGGTTCATGGATGGTCTGTAAAATGTTGGTGACAAACTTTCTAAGATAAGTACCAATTGTATGATATATGGATATGATGTTTTGTTATTTACATGCCTATGTTACGATTTTATCATATATGTGACTATGATTGCTTGTGTGCTTATGGGTAATTTCTTGTAAATGATGCATATCAGTAATTAATGTTATTTTAATATAAAAGTCGTATGTTACAGAAAGTAATTATTTGTTTATGTTTAGATGTAAATCTTCTGCGAGCGTGTTGTATGTATATGTTTTAGTTGCATGTAGTCTAAAGAGTGAATTTAGGTGGCATTGCTTAGTTGACTACTGGGTATGCTACTGTATGTTCCATATTATGGGAACGAAAGTGTTCCCTAGAGTAGCATGGCCGAGCCTGATGGATGGGAATGTTACCGATTGGCATCATAGCATGAGTGGTTTCTCTGGAGTGGCATACCCCAGCCTCAGGTTGGTCGGGGGGGGTCGTTAAATTCCCAAGTTTGAAGGAAAAGCAAGAGACGACCCAACCAACCATATCATGACCTTCCACTTATGGTGCTCTTCAAACAACATCATGGATGACTCTGTCTGATTGAGGTTATTTCAACGCACACTCACTGTCCCATCAACCAAGTGGTATATAGAAGAAAAATCTGGGTCCCATACAACCTTTGAATCTTTGGCCAAAGAATTTTTGACCTTCTTTCAACTACCAATCCGTCATGACAATGGTCTCGAATTACTCTCAGAGTTTAAAGAAACCTCCGCTACCCACATCACTGACCACATCCACGAATGGCGTCGGCGACGTAGTCTATGCAAAGCAAAAGCCACCAAGCAAAAATGCCTTAATTGGTTTCTCAAATCCCTTGTTTCCCTCCTTGCCAAAGATGTGGCCACCACCTTCCCTTAGTCTGAAGAAGAAGCCATCAACAGGGGTCAACATTTCGATCTCATTTATTCTCAATCAGGATACTTATATACGATACTACCTAACACCCTGAGACCTGTGCCATTCATCCAAGACAAACCTGGGATGTCTCACTCCACAGATGGATTGATTGGTACCATGATACACCACAATCCACACCTCCAACAACCACCTATGTATGGAACACCTCAATATCCATCGGTATATGGAGGACCCCCTTATTATCCTCCTCCCCCCTATCAACAACCATACCCTATTCCCCCTCCTCCACCCATAAGTGGACCCCCACTGACCCCCATGACGTGCCTAGTTGTTCAACCTAGTTCTGGAAATGCATCTACCTCTGCTTACAACCTAAGAACTAGTGAAAGCGCCACGCCTTCCTATGTACCCTACAAATCATTACCACAACATAATCCGTACTTCCCATTTCCTGGTCCTCCCCAACCCATTGTTTCTCCACAAGGACAACCACATGTTGGGGTTAATTTTGTTCATCCCTCTCCTGTTCAGCCATATCAAAATTTTGAACAACTAAATATAGAAAATATGACCCATCAGTTGAATAATGAAAAAACGAAAGGAAAAAAATGAAACAATAATAATCTAGGACCAGGAGGGAACCAAAACCATTCGCAACAGAACCAACCTTTCGAGGGAAACCAGAATTAGGGGAACCATAACCCCCAAGGGGGAAATAAAAACAAACGCCAAGGGAAGAATAACAAAAATCTTTGTACAAATTTCCCTTGCAACCTTTGTGGTGAGTATGGTTATTATAATCACCATTTCCCTCAAACTGCTGACTTTAAATGAATGAAAGAATATCGAAATGGAACATGTCCACCAGTACTGCCTTCTTCCCAATAGGCCCCACAACAATATGTGCAACAACCCCCCCCAAATGTGTTACAAAACCCCATACAACACCAAGGGGTAATGAACATCCAACAATAGATACATCTGGCCCCACCACAGATGGGATAGTACACCAACCCAGGCACTCCTATAGATCGCACTATCCTCCTCACTAGTGAGGAAGAAGTCCTTCTACAAACGCGCAGTCATTAATACAATGCACCCCCTAACTTTGATCCCACTACCTTGGAATCATCCCCAGTCACAACTAGACCACCTTTGATGATTCTTCACCCTAATATTGAACCACCCCTTCATATTCCTTGCATCCCATTATGACAAAATGTCAACAACTCTCAAGATAGGGCGACACACAATTACAGTATGGTCGATGACTTGGCACAATCTCCTATTGGCATGTCAGTTTTAGAAGTCCTTCAAACTTGTCCTGCTCAATGAAAGTCATTACTTTCCACCCTGGGGGCAGTCGGCCCTGCTGATACTCACCTCATAACCTTTGATCTTGATAGTGGAGAACCCCATCTCCCCTCTCTGGTTGCTTTCCAAATACTGGTTAAAATCCGGAACATCACAGTTCACCGCTGCATCATTGATGAAGGTGCATCCACGTGCATCATGTCCAAAACCATATGGAAGAAACTGGGTTCCCCCAAACTCATACCATCAACCATCACTTTGAGAGATTATGATGGATGAACATCCTCTCCTAAAGGGATCTTTCAAAATGTCCCCGTTGAACTCGGGGGAAAAAATATCATCATTGACATTGAAGTTATCGACGCTCCGCTAGATTATAACATCTTGTTTGGGTGTAGCTACATGTATGTAATGAAGGTTGTGGCCTCTTCTATGTTACGTACAATGATGTTCCCCCATAACGGGAACATGGTCACTATCGACCAAGTGTTGCATTACGATCCCAACCCTTCCTCCAACATCGATAATATCTTACCCTTTGTTCGCACTAATCTTGAGGCTTACCCACTCATCGAAATGGGTCCTGGAATTTTCAAAGACCCATCCTTGCTAGGGATATACCATGGAACACCTCCGCTCATACATCCATCGGCACAAGTATGTGTCATCTCATCTAATGGAATAGAAACTAGAGATACCCTTCCTCCCACAGAGGCTTCATTACTATCTGATGTCCCACTAATCGCAGATCTCCTTCCTCAGGAATCCCTTGAGAACTCTCCAGCTCCTCCTATTCCTAATTATACCCTCCCATAGGGATACATCCTGATTTGGGAGACATTCCCCCAAGCCATTACTCAAATCCCCTTCTTTTACCCACCACCGGGTGTACAAGCTTTCCAGGTAGCCGCAACGCTTACCCTTCCCAATATGGTGCTGGAAATTCCCGTATGGTATCTACATCCACCTGAGATGGTCCCTCGACCATCCCTCCCTCCTTAAATAGAAGGAATCTTGATGCATATTCCAATACTTACCCCGACCATTTCACCCACACCCCTACTCACTAGCACCCCTGCTACAGCTAGGGAAAGATAAAAGAATAAAGAGCCCACCACTCCACTTCCACCACGAGTTTAGCCTCCTTTTGCACTATGCGATAAATATGGACACCCCACCAATAAGTGCCCATATATCCTCGAGCTACACAATTTAATTCAACGCTCATGGGCACCGACACCACTCGTCATGTCCTCTAGTGCTACTAGTACTGCGCCCCCTAACATAGATAGCAAAGGGTTGTGAACCAAATTCACATGTGCCATTTGTTCTTAGTATGGCCATTACACCCACTATTTCTCGGCATTACGTCAATTTCGATAGACATTAATGGTAGTCCCCCAGAGCTTCCAGGAAGAACCTCCTCCTTCTGCATCATCTCACATGCATGTCACTGACATCCACTATGTCACGACCTTTGTCAATGAACGTATGTGATTTCCTTGAACTCTCTGTGAATCAATTGATCATTTCACATATCAATGTCCTACAATCATTGAGTATAGGCATCGTCAATTGGCCATTATTCCCAATCCTACCATCACTCCACTTCCGGTGATGCCGGTAGTTCCCCCTACTCCCTCTCCAAATATTGTTTATATATTCTCCCCCGAGCCTGAGGGACTTCCCACTCCTCCATGGTTCGTCGATAGCCTAGAGGAGGATTTCCACCTCAAGCCCCGCAATTCTCCAGTTCATTTACCCACATAAATTTTACGCCTGACCACCATTTTTAACCCATAATATCTCAATATTTGGTTTATGTCGAGTGAACCATCGCAACCTCCTTGCGATATCCCCTCTACATCATCACCACCAGAAAACAACCACATGGTGACAGTCACCAATGTTATTCCCCTGGATCCACTATATTCTCGACAGTTGCACTGTGATGAAGACATCCTCGAGGAATTAACTACCCCCGATTTCCCATGGGATCCACTCCATCACCGAGCACTCTTTCTCTCACAAGACACTTTTGTGCCTCTTATCCAAAACTCCATATACGCAATTGAATGCAAATATTTTATCCCATCAGGGAATATAGACTGGTTCAAACACCCTATCCCTACCCCCGACACTTTTGAGGAAGGTAATATGGCCAACATTTCCCCCACTATCAAAATTGATATTTCCATCAAACCTGGCATCATAGAGGAAATCACCATCGGTGTCGCATGATCTCCCAAAGAACTCATCGCTTACAAAGCTCTCTTCTAGGAATACCAGGACATCTTTTCATAGTCATACACAAAGATGCCTGACCTTGATCCCTCTATTGTCAAATATCGTATAGACACATGGCCTAATATTACCTCTATACGAAAAAAGAAACATCCATTACACTCATCCAAAGAAGCGGCCATCAAAGCCAAAATTGACAAATTATGCACTGTAGGGTTCATATAACCCATCACATATACGTCATGGGTCTCCAACCCCGTCCCCGTTAAAAAAAAGTAGGGAACTATCCCTGTCTGTATGGATTTTTGAGATCTCAATCATGCTTGTCCCAAAGACAATTTTCCAACACCCTTCATTAACCAAATTATTGATGATTGTTCCGACCATGAGGCTTTGTCCTTCATGGACGGCTTCTCTGGCTACAACCAAATTCACATCCACCCAGCCGATCAATATAAAACCGCATGCACTACCCCTTGGGGTACCTTTGCATATCATGTCATGCCTTTCTGCCTCAAGAACTTTGGAGCCACTTTCCAACATGCCATGACATACATTTTTCATGATCTGGCTCAAATCATTCTCTCCTACTTGGACGATCTCACCACTCGATCCAAGAAACAGACTCAACACTTGGATGACTTACGCATTGTATTTCACAGGTGTCGTCAATACAATATCCTCTTGAATCCCCTCAAGTGCGTATTTCATGTCACTGCTGGATGCCTCCTTTGGTTCATCATCTCCCAACACGACATCATAGTCGACCCCCTCAAGGTCCAAGACATCACGAAAAATTCCCCCACCATGGAATTTATGCCAACTGCAGAGCCTACAAGGCAAAGCTAATGTTTTACGCCGCTTTGTCCCTAATTACGCCACTCTTGTTGGATTACTGAGTGGGGGGGTGAATCAGTAATAAAGCAATTTAATCCTTTTTAACCATATAATCCAAGTGTTATATCAATGAAGCATCATCATCCAATAACTGCAGAGTAAATAAGCAATGAAAAAATGAACAATCAGACACATACATAGTACAACAATGTTTTACGTGGAAACCCAAACCGGGAGAAAACCACATAATTCTTTTTCTTATATGTATTGAAGAATTACATTCATTGGAAGCACCAACTTCCTTTGTTTTCCAGTTGCAACTATAAGGAGGCTCCAACCCCCTAGTTTCTTAGGCTACAAACTAAAGGAAGCTCCAACTCCCCAACTCTCTGGCTACAACCAGAAGGAGGCTACAACCCCCTATGTTCTTCGGTTACAACCGTAAGGTGGCTACAACCACCTGTCCTTTCCCCATCCAACCGCCCTGAAGTAGAAGTAGAATGATGGAACCACTGTCAAACTATCACTGTGAGATATATCCTTGTAAACCTATACCAATAAATCTGAACCATGCATCAACCATACATCAACCTGTACCTCAACCTGTAATCAACCTGTACCATAAACAAGTGCATCAACCATGCACCAACCTGTACCAAACAATCTGTAATCAACCTGTACCATAAAAAAGTGCATCCAACCATGTACCAAGTATGTACCAATCATGTTTCAACTACTCATCAACTATGACTCATCAATATGTACCAACAACATCAACTATACACCTCATGTATGTGCCAACTCATCAACTACTTGTCTCAACCATGTACTCAACATGTACCTCAACGACAAACCCTTCTAAATTTCATCATCCAAATCTGATTTGTATCTCTGTAATAGACCTGGTGTATATGGTCACATTCATGCAAACCTTCCTTAACTTTAACAACAAGAGACTAGCATTTTCATCAAACTTTTATTTAGTCTCACATGCCTAGTTTTGGATTAGTCAACAACCCTAACTTGAAGTAATCATAACTTTGTACTTGTAGTGTATAAATATATGAAACTAACACAAAATTTTCTTCAGTGTTTTTTATGCAATTCCTCCAGGTTTCACTACTTGGAACCTCTCATAAAAGGAGTTATAGCAAAAATGGCATACCTTGTTGAATTCTGTCTTATTCTAGAGAGCGACCTTGTAGAGCATGCTCCACATGGAATATTTTTTTAATTGATATGAAACTATTAAAATAAATACTAAATACTATACCCTAACCAACACATTTTCTTTCACAGAATTTGGATCTGTTATGAAGAAGTTATGACGTTTTTACCCGAAACACGTATTTTTGACTAGTTTCAGGACTAGCCACAAACCCTATTTTCCACGGAGTGTAACTCCCAAAATACAACGACCCACAAGATGAATGTTTTACCACAGATACTTGGATATGTTTTCTCAATGGCATAGAAATTTCACGGTCTGAATCATTATATAAAACAAGTTATAGAGAAAATGGTGAAATGACCTGTAAATAACATACCTTAAAAAGCACCATCAAAACAAATTATCCTTCCTTGAATTTCAGCCTTCTTTTCTTCACCTTACCTCAGAAATTCGGCCTAGATATCCTTGATTACCTCAGAAACCTATATATATTCAATATTCTCAAGTGTATCTTAAAATGAGAGAGCCTTGCCTCTTATTTATACTCTCCAAGTAGCTTCCTTAAAAACATCTTCTAGGTCACTTGGCCCCACTTTCCTTATTTTAGGGTTAGCCCACTTC
>ML834264.1:43750-64444 GCA_009831015.1 Picea engelmannii
ATCACTTCACTTTATTATTTACCTTTTAAAATCTCTTAAACCACTTTGACTACTTTGACCTTTTGGGGCTTCTAGATGACATATGAGGGTCCTCCAACTTCGTAAGGCCATAAATCTCAAACTGTGAGGAGTTATGTGACGTTACACATACCACAAGAAATGGCATGACATGTTCTATTCGTATAGAATAGTATTATCTAAAAATATATCATAACTCGTATTGTTACCCATAAAAAAAAATTGGGTCCATTACCCAAACCTGGGGTCTCCAACTTCTCATGGCCATAACTCTCTAACCGTGAGAAGTTATGTGACGTTCCACATACAACCAGAAATGGAATGACAAGAACTATCCATATAGGATAGTTTCCCTAAAAAATTCACTATCCTTCATCTCATTATTCCATAATTAATCATGGGTTCTTTTACTTCACAAAGCATCTTCTGATGAGGGATTTCACCATAAGGGGACCACTTTGGAGTTCATCCATATTTACTTCTTATCAACCATGAAAAAACAATAATGAGTCATATTTACATCAAACAATCTTGGGTCCATTACCCAAACCTTTGTGCTATGGGGCTTTCTTCAAGGGTTGACGTCAATGACAACCAACCTTAATAAACAGGGCACATGGTTTCCTTTGCCTCTTACGTCATGATATCCCATTTCACTGGGATGAACAAGCCCAAAACACTTTTGATGATCTCAAAGAAGCCCTCTCTAATGCCCCATTGATTAGTTCATAGAACTATGACCATGACTATATCCTCTAGTTATCGGCCTCAACCATTTCCATAGCAGGAGTTCTTTTCCAATTAGGGGATGACAACCGGGAGCATGTTATCTATTATGTTAGTAAAAACCTTTCAGGGCCACCCTTGAAATACAATCACGAAGAGAAACTCTCCCTTGTAGTTGTCCTCGCAGTCTAGAAACTAAGCCATTACATCCTGCTTCAAACTACCAAGGTCATAGTCGATTCCAACCCAATGAATACTTGCTCCGTCACCAAAAAATTAATGGAAAATTTTCTCAATGGATCATCCTCCTTCAGGAGTACGACCTCAAAGTTTCAACACCTAAGAGAAAGAAAGCCCTTGTACTTGTCAAAATCATTATGGCATTTCCTTCCAATACTACCAGTACCCCCATCAATACTGACTTCCCCGACGAACATCTCTTTTACATCCCCACAGATGACCCTTGGTATGATGATCTCCTTGTCTACCTCCAAACACAAAAGTTCATAAGCCACCTCTCCAGGGATGATCGTTGACGTATTCATCACTAGGCCCCTCGCTACCTCCTTATCGGTGATATCTTATATCGTCGAGGGGTCGACACCATACTAGTCGATGTTTGACTATCGACGAAGCCAACTGATTCTTGAATGAATGCGACAGTGGTGCTTGTGGTGGCCACCTCTCAGGGATGTCCACCCCCTAGAAAATCATTCGAGTAGGCTATTTTTGGCCCACATTGTTTCACGACTGCATCCACGCTGTGAAGTGATGTGACAAATGTCAGCTATATGCCAACAAAGAAAGAGCACCACCTTCTCTTCTCCACCCAGTCATTACTGCTGACCCCTTTTGCAAATGGGGCATCGACTTCATGACTCGCAACCCCCCATCTAGTAATGGACACAAATACATTGTCGTAGGAGTCGATTATTTCACCAAATGGGCCGAAGGCATGCCCACGTTCAACAACACCACTAAAACTGCAGTGTTTTTTTTCTTCAACCACGTCATTTGTCGCTTTGGAGTCCCCCTACAGTTAGTCTCCGATCATGAGAAACACTTCGAGAATGATATTTTCATTGAACTCTCCTCCAGGTTAGGCTTCTCCCACGAGTTCGCCTCCCCATACTACCCTCAGTCTAACGGATAGGTAGAGCCGGTCAATAAGGTCCTCAAAACCATGTTGCAACACACGGTGAACAAACATAAGACCAATTGGCACCTTATGTTGTTTTCCACACTATGGGCTTAACAAACGGTAGTTAAAACTTCCATTGGTTTCACACCATTTTATCTATTCCATGGGGTCAAGGCCACTCTCCCCATCGAATGCAAAATCCCCACATTACGCACCGCTATTGAGATATTACCCGACATTTCTCTGATGGAGTAGTGTATTCTTCACTTAGATTCACTGGATGAAGACTGTCGGTCTTCATTACAGAAAAATGAGGTAGCCAAAAAACAGTCGAAGTCCACCTTTGATCTCCATGTCAACCTTCTATCATTCAATGAAGGTGACCTCGTTCTTTCTTACGATATTGCGCATGCTACCTTCGGCCATGGAAATTTTGAGTCATTATGGCATGGAACTTACATCATCCAACATTGCCTCACTAAAGGCACATACATCCTGGCCTCTCCCGAAGGCCACCCCCTCAAGGAACCTATCAATGGGTTGCACTTAAATAAATTTTATGCCTGAGTGTAGCCATGCTACACTAGGGTTTTTCTTTTTGTAGATCTTTTTAGTATTCTTTTTTCCTTCATATCTTATGTCTAATCTATCATTTTTGTTATTGACATATGCCTCCTCCATCGACCTTCCACATCGGTTATGCCGATGGAGCTAGCCATTGGACATTTAATCTCTCTTCGGCCTCTTGGGCCCTCTACACTCCCTCGCATGAACTGCTCCACTCCAACGACATATGCCTGGGCTCAACGACCAACAACCAATATGAGGACACAACCATCATTGGTCTCCTTACTGAGGCTAGTCATCGCCATATTCATCACCTTAGAGTTTTACTAGATTCCCAACTCATTGTCCTCTAGCTCAACAATGTGTGCCATGTATGCAATCCACGCCTCTTCCACAAATACCTACAAGTTAGAATTTTATCTCAACATTTTGATTTAATCACATTCACACATATTTCATGACAATTTAATAAAATAACAGATAATATGGCTAACCTAGTGTTAGATTGGCATCTATCCCACCAAGCTACCATTACACATACATAACTCATCAAAAGTCTATCACAACATATAAATTAGACATCATAAAAAAAAAAAAATCATCACATGTAAACATCACAGAGATCCAACAATGTATATCCATAAATATATATCAGTCAATGTGCTAGCAATGTTTACAAAAAATAGTACATCAAGTACAACACCTGTAGGTAAGTGACCATTTCACTCTTATAAGTACAAAACCGGTGTCACAACACCATATACAAAATAGGCTCTCAGGCCTCTATAAATACAAAAATAACTGTATAGGGGCACTCAAGGCACCTGTAACACTCCACCACCTGGTCCTCTGTCAGGCGGAAGTGCCCCACCAGCTAGGGGTCCCTCAAGTCCTGGGGGAAGTCGTCCATTCATCGCCGCTCCCGCTACTGCTTCTCTGCGGACCATGGTCCACCACTCCACCGGAAGACCCACACACTACTCTAGGACTCCCTTATCCTGAATACATGACCACGTGCCCTCATGAACTCCTTGTAGTACTTCCTCCAAGCGGTGACGAATATCCTTGAACTCTCCCCCAACCCTCGATGGAGGAGCATGAGAAGGCCCTACACCCAGGTCATCATAACGACATCTCATGGCTTCTCTCTCATCATCAATGGGCCTTGCCCCAACATCCTCCCATCATCATCTCTCCCCTACCTGTGGCTCTCCCCACGGTGGTCACACAGGCCCTTGATGAGCCAATTCTCTGACCAACTGAACCTCATGCCTGCGAGGTCCCACATCTGCACACACAACGAATAAATGATAGAATCAACATCCATATATACATAACAAAAATCCTATACTATCTAAATATCAAAACATAAAATCTACCATCATACCTCTATGGTCGAACACCTCTCTAAGGGGTAGCACCATATCTGGATCATCCCAGAAGTCCACCCCAAAATACAGATATTGTATTATGATATATGGCATCTGATGCCACACCTGTGCAGCCTCAGCTGTGAAATAATGGCCACCCTCCCCACCACCATGGTGAACCATAATCATCGCCCACGACCTCAGTTGCGGCTCTCACATACTTGAGGTGTCTAATAAAACTCTCGGGCATAACATGGGCACCCTCTCCAAGAACCATGCTACCAAGATAGACCCCAAAAAAAATCCCCTGAGTCTATAGCTCAACATCTGTCCAGTTGCCCCACCATCTTGGAGTGCAGCATCAAGTCCCAGGCAAAATTCTCACCCCCCAGCTTCCTCTGCATAATCCTTAGCTGACCCCCACTAATCCGCTGAGTCACGAGAGATCCATACACCCTCACAATCATTGATGCAACACACCGATGCACCAGGGAATCCATCGCCCCAATCCTCACCACAGAGTCAGACATGAAGTCCTCTTCAAAACAATAGGTCTAGGATAGGACAACCAACTGCCCATCCCCAGGTAGCATCAGCCCGACAAGTAGCAGGGTCCCCTAAAACGGGAGCCCAGTCAAAAAATATACATCCTCTACAATAGAGAATGTCAGGTGCTCACCTCGCATGATGAAACACTTCAAATCCAAACTCCACATGGAAATCAGGAACTACAGAAGATACTCCCGTGCCCTCACCAGTGAGCACTCAAAAAACTTTAGCAGCCCACAGGAGGCCAACTCACCATGAATAGTCAGCTCCTCATCACTCACTACCTCTCTCAAGAGGGCCCAGTCCCTCTCCCTCCATTGGATCGGCATCGTCAACTGGTAGCCTGCATCAACACATGCAAATATTTGATCAGCCATCACAACTCATAAAAACATCAAAATCTCCAAAAAAATATTAGTTTATACACCCTTTAGCGTTTCCTCAAAGGCGCAGTTGTTTTCCTCACAAGCGTGCACATATGCACGACTGTTCACCCCACATTCGTGCACTCATGCATGTATGTTGGCCATACAGGGGCACACCCATGTGCCCTTGTCACATCAACATACGCGCACCCTGGCATACTTGTCTTCCCCATAGTTGCGCACACATGCGCAATTGTCAGGAACATAGCCACACATTGATGTGTTGTTGTGCTTTGCACAGGCACACATCCCATGCATGCCTTTTTTCCCCATTTGGGTGCTCTTGTGCGTGGCTCTCCAAATTATAGCCGCACACTTGTGTGCATGAAACACTCGATCACCCGTGCACTGAGGGGCCCACCCTCACAAAACCCCCTTGTACAGCCATCTGTACAAGCCCTACCCAAAAATAACCCATAGATACTATGCAGGAGGATACGACCACTAACCTGCAACTTGTTGATCCTGAATCAGCAGGCTCGATCTCCTGAAATCTCCAAATATCTCCTCAAATCTCTCGTCCAGTCACTCTGGAAGCAGGTACAAATGAGGTGGCAATGTGGGACCTACAACTGTATATAGTCCCTTTTTCCAAACTTCCATACTCCATTCCAGGAGCTCTGAGCATCCATTTTGCGAAATGTGTTTAGCCACTGGACTAGGATCTTGCCACCTACACAGTCACAATCCTCGGCCACCATCCATCCTCGGCCCCTGGGGAGCATTTTCTCACATTATGCCCAGGTACGCATGCTTATGTTTAAAATTATCAAATAATCGCTATATGTCCTTTATCTTCAGATATTGTTCATGTCGACTATTTGGTTTTAGTGTGTGCATATACTTGGTCACCACAAATGAGCATGACCTTTTAAGGTATAAAATCGCTACTGGCATGTAATCATTCCCTCTGAATCTCAAATGCATCTCCCAGTCACACCCTTCGATATTTTCCTCTAAGGTCCCCTCATCCGGCTCTGCGGTATTCACACCTCCGTTGCATTTCAGTACTGTCACCCGGTAGCACTCTTCCCCAAATGAGTTGTCCCATTCATAGTCCCCCTTGACATGTTGACACTCATGTTTCTTTCACCTCGTAGGGATGGGAGTCCTCATAGTCTTTGAATTCCTGAGAATTATCCGCATGCTCCTTCTCCTCATTTTTATAACTTCCCCATAATGGACTCCCGAGTAATCTCGTCATGATTCAGATTTTGAATACACCTCTACAGTATCAATTAGCCGTCATCTCCTCCACTATCTGTTTTCCCATCTGTAGATTGTCCTCCATTCATTTTACCTAATACAAAAACCCACCTATAGGGCCCCCACCCTCCACTTGTTTTGCCCGCAACTTGCACCCTCACAGGCCAAGCCATATTGCACTGGGACACCTGTTTCTGTATCTGTATGCTCATCCCCAATTATTGTTTATTTATTTGGTAATTGTAAAAGGCCTTTGTCTCCATCCTTTACATAGATTTTTGTCATCACCCTTGGCAACCTTCCTTTTTCGGTAGAAGCAACCCATGTCGCCCTTGTTTGGGGAATTCATTACCTTCTCCTCCTCTTAACATCGTTCATAAACCCTTAATATCCCATAGTCCATTTACCCCTGATATCTATGTTTTTCCACTTTGTCACATCTCTGGCACAACTTAACCCTAGTTTAGTCATCCCCCTGACACTAGATTCAGTTCCACGGTTGTTTCTACTTATCTTTCACAAATATCCCCAACCAAAGGCCGTCTTGAGTCTCACCGCATCTTGACTTCCTCCATGTATCTCCTCAGTCCCTAATCTTACCATGTGGATTTAATGAAGCCCTTTCCTTCTTGGCGTCGCAACTCCCTTCCTGTCGACATCAACACAGTTTCCAGAAAGGAGACAGTATCTTGACTCTCATTACCTTCACAATGAGGTGTCTCGGACGACACAAAGAGAACCATCATTTCTATCTTATGTCATTGACCCCCACGACATTCGACTTCAACACCTTATCATGTTGCAGTGGGTCTTACTTTACGACTATTGCAGTTATTTTTTATATTTTTCGATGACCTCTGAAAATTGCTAGGCTATCAATGTCTGCGTATCATCGAGACTTCTTACAGGTGTCCTCCCCTATTTTTAGAGTTTGTTCACCATCCGAATTATCCTCTTCTATTATCAACATGCCCCCGAGGGCGTTGTAGTCATTGACACCAACACACAACTTCAGTTACTGTATTACACATTTTTGAGTTACATGACACGAGCATGGGGCATGCCCGCCTTGTTTGTACATAGTTTTTATTTTTCACACCTTATGAAAGGTTTGGATCCCACCGATTCCCCTCTCCCTCCAATGGGTCTCTTGAAACTCCTCACAATGCTCTTTCTTACAAATTTACTCTCAGTAGAATAAACATTGATGTATTTTGGCTGTACATATGCTCCTAACCTCACACATCAGGGGGCATCTGTTATCACTAGAATTTCATCCATAAGTGGTTACAGGAATCCAACGTCTTCAAAACACCCATTAGTTCATCCATGGCCTAGAAAATGCATTTCCAAAGGGCACAAAACTATACAACTGGTTAAAAAATCATCATACGCTAAAGATACAAAGGCAACACATGCATGTGCGATAGTCGAATAACACTAGAAAAGTGCATATGCACCTGATGTGTGACTATGGACACAAAAATCCGCACACCTCAGAACGATGCATTTATGATTTTTGTCGGACTTCCACCCACTTCTGGTTCATCTCACAAGTCGATTTGACACCCAAATCCGAGGTGAATCTGAGTGGGGGGCTGGTCAAAGACCTAAGGGTGCCCTAAAGAGCCCCTTGTACACACTAAATAATAGTTGAATAATGCCTGAAAGATTTTGGATAAAAAGAGGCCATGGGTGCACTATATTTTCAAGGAAGTCATTTGTATTGTTATGCTGCCTATATTCTCTTGGAGAATCCTCTTTTCTCATCAAGAGAATACAAGCATCATTTCACTTAGCCATTCATATCACCTCTTGAGTGAATGTGCTTTGGATTTTCTTCACTGTTTCCTTTTGGTTTCCTACTTGCAAGAAGAGATCAATCATTGGGGGTTCAAGAGCCCTCCCTTGGAGGAAGAGGGGACCCATAGTCTCCCTTTATCTTTGGTGTTTTCCCACTAATACAACTTATGCATTGGTGGCATACATGTTGTTTATTTTATTTTTATATTTCCCTTAAGCACTCTAGTTTTGTTTCTTTTATTGTTATTAGCTTAGTTCTTTGCTTATTTCTTATGCTTGATGTTTCTAACTCTTGCATTCAATGTTGTCTTGTCCAGCTAACCCAACTGGACTTGTAAGAGTCCTTATTTTTCTCATTTAGGTGATGAAAGGGATGCAACACACCCAGTTTTCCATGTTTCATGCTTAAAGAAGGTTATAGGTGAAAAGCTCCCAGTTCAAACTATATTTCCATAACTTGACGATGAAGGAAAAATCATATTGGATACTGAAGCTATCATTGACACAAGAATTTTCTAGTTGAGGAATAGGTACATTTCAGAGTATCTCATTAAGTGGAGGAAACTACCTGGTAAAGATTCCACTTGGGAGGTTGAGTCTTTTATACAAAAGCATCCATAATTACTCAAGCATTGCAGACAACACTTTTCTGAAGGGGAGGGGCATGTTAAGACCTAAATAGTGGCACACTACCCCTTAATTGGGGCATATTACATTAAAATTGTTATTTTATTTATGTCGTCTTGGGTCCATTAGTTGTAATTGTACCTCCTAGTCTCCTATATATACCAAGGAGTCCTTTTCATTTGGAATAATCTTGTATTGGTAAATTTATTTGATGTATAAGGAGGTTGCCTGCTCGAAGAAGATTATTATCTAAAATTCTCTCTTTTTAAAGGTGATGAGTACTTATTGTTAGTTTTTTTATGCTATTTTGATATTTGGTTCTTAACAATTGGAGAATAACCAGTCATAGGAGTAAAATCTAAGTAATGAGCTCAGCTTTGTAAGGTTATGCTAAACCCAAAACTTGGATGAAAATGGATTGAAAAGTTTGTACTCTATTCAAAGGATATACAACTATTGTCGATAGAAGATAATATTCTTTTCCCGCCCGTCTTTTTTTGGTTTTCCATAGGATAATAAATTCTATGATACAAGAGAGGAAATGAGTGTTGTGAGTAAGCAACTAGTTCCAAGCAGTGGAAAACACCTATTCTCAATGCAAGGGAATGCATGTGAGGCATGGACACACTGGGCGATGTTTCCTCTACAGGTAAAGGGTGTCAAGATGCAATAGATACATGGAAGGAAATACTTGGATTATGATGAGAATATTAAGGCAAGAGGCTTATAATGAGAAAGCGAGATCCAACAATAGGCTCAACAATGCAAGTAGGATAATGGAATGCAATTACAACTTAACTCAAAAAATATAAAATAATACCCAGGAGAACTCTTCTAGCTAATGAGGACTAGAGTATTCATTCTTCGTAAGTAGTTTACTTGTTCTAGAAAAGGGTTAAACTTATACAAAATAGACATCCTTTCAAATACATTTAATAAGTATGAAAGAGACAAGTTCACTTGGAAATATTTTCATTTTTTGGGGAGTCGGAAAAGAGACTAACCAAGACTTAGGGGGGAGTCTCATAGGTAGTAGTCAGAATGCTCATGATAAAGAAAATGAGGTTTGAATGCAAAGTCATATTGGGACTATAAGGAACTCTTGATCATATGGAATAACTTCTTCATGGGCACCTAATGATAAAAAAAAATCTAACTAGGGTACCCATGTTTGGTAAGTCTCCTCCACTCAATAACGACACTTCTAGTAGTAGTGAGAAGATTCTGTGTCGCTAAAAAATGGGTTCGTACCTAGCGTGTATGAATCACGGTCATAGGATGATGCAAGAATGGAAAGTGGAGTGAAAACGTATTCTATATGCTGGTGAAAAACTATACCTGCCAGAGGCACAAACGGGTAATATGACGTTGGAAATCCATTAAAAAACCTGGACAAAACCACTTAAAACCAAGTATTTCCACTGTGTTATTAGTTCATAAGGCCAAAAATAGAGTAAAACTATACAAAGTGGGTAAATTTTTTCTTTTAATAGTAAAAATAAGAAAATTTACCATACCATTTGAGTTTTTCACCCACATAGTTCTTTTGAGGCCATTTTACCCATGATCTTCTGGTGGTGGTTGCGGGAGATACGATCAGTGGAATCAGAAATTGTTTGGACCAAGTAAGTGCCCATCCCATTTAATTCCATTTTAATGGTTTACATTTTAGTTTTAGGCACCAGTTTTTGAGTATTAGAGGTCGCTACTTAGAAACTAGGTTGTATGAGGGTGATAGTTCATTGGGTTGTGTATATGAGGTCAATACATGGGAAAAGAAAGGCCTACACACATATACGAAGCCATATACATGAAATTCATAAGGTTAGCCCACATATAAGTTCGTGAGCAAGTTTTTGAAAGGGATTAACTCAAAAATTGATCTTTCCTTTGCAGGATGGTTATTGAATGGAGGGAAAGGGAGCATGAGGAGGTGGATGCAGTAGTAGAAAGAGATGTAAGGGACCAACAAGATTTGAAACTATGTGGGATCTATAAATTTTGGGCCATCAAAGGAATGAGATCTCAAGTGAGGTTGCTCCATTTATTGATAAACTATTTGTATCCAGAGACAAATGCCTTCAATCATGATGGGAAACCATTGACAATTTAAGTAGACGACATATACTTTATCACAAGATTGTATCACTAGGGAGAGATGGTGAATCTCAAGGCATGGTGGGATGAATATGGAGGAGTACATTTCCACTCACTATGTTGCAGGCGTAGATAAGGTAGGGAGCCAACTCCCTATCTGGGTGATCGAGAACTTGAGTCTAAAGATCAACGTGCTTGTACTCACACATATATCAGGGTTAGCCTCGTTGCACTAGGCATTGAGGACACTCGTGTTCTATGCAGTGGAGTGTTTGAGACCCATTGTTTATGACTGGTGTACCTAAATTATAGCCAACATGAAGATCTAGTTGACAAATTGCAAACAAGGGTGAATGAGTAATTTCAGGTTTTCATCCATACTATGTAGTTTTTTCTTTGAGAGGATTCCAAGTTTGATCCCTAAAGTAGAGATTACTCCAAACAGACTGCACGATCCAGCCATGTCAGGATGGACTGATGTGATGAGGCGTATAGGATGTGGTAGGGTGCCAACCCCCTACAATGATGAGTTCTTTTACTAGTGGCGCCGACATGTCATAGAGATCGATGAATATCCCTATGGAGAGATCGATTACCAAAGGGATCCTAACATGCCATTGCTACTAGGATATGCCTTTGGAATATTGGTAAGAAATGGTTTTTATATATTTTATTTTTTTGTGTTTTTCAATTTTGATAAAGGAAAAATAAAAACGCAAATGTTTTTGTATGGTATCAAGTATTAACAATTGATTTTTATGCAGACGTGGGTTCACAATGACCAGAGGGATTCCTATGACATTGATGAAGAGGCCGAGGAGATGATCTTGTAGGAGGGGATGTAGAGATATTCCTACATAAAATGCAGGAGAACCTATCTTGTTTGACGCACACGATTCATATGGTTCAAGTGGAGGATATGCCAGAGGCGATGCAATGACAGGTGGTGGGTGTACCTTGTGTGTGGTTGTGATGCTTCCAACGTATTAAAAATGTCGTAGTGTGCTATCATGATATGCATCTAAAACCATAGTCATACATGCCATGGTTATGCTATGTACTAGCCATATATGTATTTTGAGGGTGTGAGCCTCATTTTGTACTATGACACCATCATTTTTGGATTTTAAAGAATGGAATATAAAACAAATTTTGAACTTTGACTTTACTTATATATGTTACAATGTATGAATGTAGGAATTTGTTTTCTTTACTTAGTTATGTGACAAATTCCAGTCTAAAATGTAATTAGCATATGCATCAGATACTTTATTAGAACTTCTAGGGATGTGACTATAAGTAAGAAAATAAAAGTATTGTTCCAAAAGTCGTACCCATAGGAATCGTCGAAGTAGAGTAGGATCTCTCACATGGTAACTTTCGTTCAAATGACATAAAACTAACTGGGAGTCTAGGTGAACTTCTAAAGATTGAACACCATGTGAAATGGCATCGCATAATATCTCTATAATGATGCTATACTCAACCAAATTATTCGTTGATGGATCCATAAGAACACCACCTGAAGACACCAGTTGTCCCTCGGGTGAGTAAATAACCCAAGCGACGGAAGCCATGTTCCATGTATGAAAATTGGCATCATTTGCAAATCCTAAGTAAACCGAAGATTGTGTTGACATATTCCAACCAAGGGAAAACTCGATAAGTAAGCTAATGATGTAAAGAAAAATATAAAGAAGTATATACATTAAGATGCACTAATATACAAAGGTCACACCTGAGTTTTAGAGCTCAAGCGTAATACCTATTAAGGTAGAGCCCATTTCTAGGCTCGTCCAACATATTCCCCTAATAATATTATAATTCTTAGGCTCCTTTCTATAGGACACATCACATGATATAAGGACTATGCCACATGGGGTTGAACTTACTTTCCCCCAACGGTTCTTTGGCTTGGTCATAAAGGAGAACCAAGTCATCCTCAGCATATTGTCAGGGATAGAAAAACTTATCGTATTGAACCTTAACATGTATTTTATTCACTTCAATATCCATAGAGGAATCTTCACGCTGCTCATCAAGTTGCTCTAGGTGCATGAGGCATTCTTCAGGATCAGATGTATCAGGTAGGAGCTCAATTGCCAATTCAAGGGAAGGTATTTCACATTCAAAAGGGAGAATTGACTCCACGCCATGTACTACTGAAATGGTGACAAAATGATGGAAATATTTACCATGTTTTGGTATGCCCAAAGTGCAGGGTAAAGCATCAGATGCCAGTCATATTTAATCTAGATGAAAATGTTTTTCAAAATGGTCTTGAGATATTTATTCACCACCTCTACTTGTCCATTTTCCTGGAGATAATAAGGGGAAGAATGAATGTGTGTAAACCCCATTTTTTATTCTAACTCCATGATAATTTAATTCTAAAAGTGACTACCATGATCAATGATAATATCTTTTGGGATTCTAAACGAGACTATAATCTGATTGAACATGATGAATGTTGCAGTCTTACCATTGAATTAAACGATAGGCATGGCCTTTGCCCATTTTCTGAAATAATCCATGACCACGATAATATGTTGGTGCCCCCCAGATGAGGTTGGGTTGCAGTCTAGAAAATCCATCTGTAACTTGGTGAAGGGACCGACAATAATGACTGGGTGAAGAGGGGCTAGGTGCGAGCCCAATTTCCAAGCGAACAACTAGAAAGGGTGACACTTCTTGACCTTTTCAACGCAATCTTTAAAAATTGGCGACCAAAAATAATTGGCTCGCAATATATTTTTGGTTGTTTCAAGACAAGATAAATGACCACCACATGCACCACTATGAAATTAATTGAGAACAACTTCAACATCCTCTAGATTCAAACAACGATGCAAGATATTATCCACCCCTGAATGATACAAAGTGTCGTTGATAATAATGTAGTTCTTATCATGATGAGATACACATCGTCGATCATCTCTCGACAGATGCTAGGGTAGATTCAAGGTTTGAATATAAATTAAAATGTATCCATACTAGAGGTCCAAATATGAATTAAGGAAAATATGTTCATCTGTGAATTAATTGTCATGAAAAATATCCTCATCCGGTCTAGGAAAGTATGACATCAGTTCAGAAAAAACTAATGATTTATTATATTTTACTGAAGCAAAATCGAGATCAAATTCTTGCAAAATATCAATCCACTTATTGTATTCCCCCCTATGATATGCCTAGTAAGGATGTATTGAAATGGATTGATATCCACAACCATGGTAGTTTTGCAGAGTAAGATATAATGTCATAATCTCTAAACCACATGTATAATGGAAAAGGCCAGCTTCTCTACGTGAGAGTATTTAAGTTCAAGACCAACTAGGTTTCGACTAAGGTAATATACAACGTGCTCATGGAGCTCACCATCCTATTGAACTAGTACCATACCAAATGTCCCTTTGGATGTGACAATATAAATAAAAAAGTCTCTATTGTAGTCTGGGGGATTCTTCAGAGGCGCTGATACCAAGGATTTCTTAAGAGTATCGAAGGATTCTTGGGCTTGCTCATCCCATATGAATGGAGTGTCCTTCTTCAAAAGATGAATGAAACCTTTAGTTATATTGGCATAGTTCACTATGAAATGACGTAGGAATTTATCCTTCACCTATAAACCTTGAAGTTGTCAAATGCTGCACGGGGAAGGAAACCAAAGTATTTCCTCAACCTTCATAGGATCCACCATGATCCCATGCTCAGATACTATGAATTATAAAATATGACCAGAACTAACGCAGAAGATGCACTTGTGAGGGTTTAATCAAATGTGAGAATAATCACATCTCTCAAATACTAGTTGAAGGTGAGTTGACTGATCTACCCTCTTACGAGAGTGAGCAGCGAGATCATCTAGGTAAGATTCAATGATATGCTTAATATTGTGAAATAAAAAGGTCATGGAAGATTGGAAGTTTAATCTGACCTTTTTAAGAACGAAAGGAATTTTTTGGTATGCAAAGGTACCCCAAGGAAAAATAAATTCCATCTTGTGTTGATCCTCGGGTTTGATTTGAATTTGATTATAACTTGAAAATTCATCCATAAAGGAAAAAACTTTGCTTTACTCACACTTATCAAGAATATGGTCAATAAAAGGATTGGGGAAGTTATATTAGGATAGACCTTGTTCAGATACCTAAAATACATACACACAAAGACGATTCCTTTCTTTTTATCTATGGGAAGGGGGTTGGACACCCATTTTGTCAAGGGAATGAGGTAGATGAAACCAACATTGAGCAACTTCTCTAGTTCTTCCTTAATAGCGGGGGCCTTCCTAGGATTTACATCTCTAAGACATTGTCGAATAGTTTTAGCATTCAAATAGGTTATAATTTCATGCTCGACAATGTTGGGGTCGATCCCTGACATCTCTTCATATGAACAAGAAAATACATCTCAGGATTATTTGAAGAGATCGATGTAGATCTAAATTTCCTTAGGCGAACAATTTGCACCAACATATACGTTCTCAATTTTACCAGGGGTATAATAGATGTCGATTGCAATGGTAGGAGAAATATTCGCCATGTTTCCTTCGGTATAAAAACCATGCGTATCTAATTGAACCACATCATTACTGACCATCTCACTCAGGGTAGATATAAATTCATCATGTTCAACCCTAACAAGCTCCGGGAGAAAATAGGATCGATGATGCATATCGTCCCAAGGCCCATTAGGACCAGACATGGCCTCTAAGATGGATTCATCCGAAGGTAAAGTGTCATCAAGTATATCATGTGAACAAGATGATTGAACAACCCATATGGGATTTAAAATGCAATCCACCTCATCCATCTACGAGGAGGAAGGATCTAGGTCAGCAGTCGCTTCTATAATAACCTGATACTCAACTTTTCTTGTTGAAAATGGCATTGCCATCCCAATGTGTGACTGACCTTCATACGACACATTATGGGAAGGTAGGGTCCAAGGGTCATTTAAATACAAAGTAAAAAAAGGAACGAACGTCATTGACGATGAAGAATCACTAGAAATGGAATTAATATATTGAATTGGTGCCATGAAATCAAAAGTACCCATCAAGGAGGAATAGATCCTGACACTGGAATTCTTAGTTTCCTACTGATAATTATCAATAATAGGGATCGAAGGTCCCACTGATACATTAGGACCAGAATGCACAAAGGAAAATTGATCAATCGTCACTATCTTCCCTTCATGGGGAAAGCATAAAGTGTATAATACTGACGACACAACGATTGTCATGGAATAAGTCTAAGTACACCCTAGTAGTAGATTGTATTCAAGAAGTGCATCAACCACCTTGACCTTGACCTCCACAGTGTTTCCACCTAACTGGTCTGAGACAGTAGGAAGGATCCTGTGGGGCCTAAAAGAATGTCCATCAAAAGAAGTCAACATGGTCATGGATTGAGATAGGGGTGGAGATCCATTGGCTTTGCAATAGGCTAGGGAAATTACAGATGTCAAAGAACCTTTATCAATTACAATACATTTGATGGTAATTTTTGTGTACTCCACATGGATTTGAAAGACCACATGGTAAGGTAAGCAAAGATTAATTCCCGTGACATAAAATTTGATAACCTTTGAGCCAAACAGGCATAGAGCTCCTAACAAATATAACAAGGAGTTCCTCTGTGAAGGACATGTCTAGAGCACCTCCAAATTCGACATCGAGCATGGGGTTTGGCCCAAATCTTAGACAATCAAATAATTTTGAGCGGATCTGACATTAGGATTGTGTGTAGAGCACTTTAGTACTCCTTTCAAAATATAAGGCAGAGGTTCTGGCTTATCAATATGCAAGGGTTTTTCCAGGGGAGGAGGAGGCTTTGGACCTAAAACAATATGTGAAGAACTGTAATTGCAAGATCGAGTGGCTACATCAATTTGAGACTTAACCATATTGACGCATATATGGACATCTTCATATGCCAAGGGGTTTTGACTCCCACTCGACACATTTATGGTGTTAGAGGTCCGAGAGGCCATATTATGGTTATGTGAAAATGAGTTTGTCAACACAGCGGGTGGCTTCGATAAGAGCCTCGCGGCTTCCATGATTTTGGGGCACAAGTGGGTAAGGTGATCATATTTACAAAGTTTACAATCAAACATCACCTTCAACTTTTCTTTCTTACCCTCACTAGCATTACTATTTGATTTATCATTATTATTGTTGTCCTTGGCTTTATTATTATTATTTTTCCCACCCTTACTATTATTACCTCGTCCTTTCCTCTTGTTCCCTCCTGGTTGCTAGTTACCATTTGGGTTTGACAAAGACTATATAGAATGAACATCCACTGACTGGGTGGTGGTGGAGGAAAATGCTAAAGCTTGTCCTTCTATAGGATGTATTAGAGACAAATATTTCAATTGGTTCATCACCAAGTATGTGGTATTATCATTTTTGGAGCCTATGATGCCATTGGCAAAAGGCCCAATATTTTGTCTAGGATCATAGTTTGACCACAGTGCGTTAGGGAGAATTTCATAAAGCATCCCATATTGGGCATATATAACGCCCAATTGTTGGGCTTTGAAGATGGATTCTTCCTCAGATGTCACTCTGGATGTAAAAACATCCTTCTAAATGTAAGGAAACAAATACTTGAGGAGCCATTCCAACATAAACTATGGAGGAATGTAGTATTTAATCAACCTCTTCCATCTATGCCACTCTTGGATATGATAAGAGATATGTGTGGATTTATATTGATAAAGTTTCAAAAAAAAATCTTGATAGGCATCGTAACGAAAAGTTCCCGAAGCACACGACATAGGGAGCTTTACTAGAGGAATCTTCAGACGCAATTGTCATATCTGACGTGCCCACACACACACATGCAAAGAATATAAAACATACCCAACATTCTCCCACTTGTTGTTTTATTTGCATCCAGGGGTCCAGGGGATTATATAGTTAACAATCCAGGGAAACAATGCCCATTGTTACTCTACAACAAGAGAACTTTTCTATGCTCACAGACTTTGTCAATGAATCTGCAACATTCTTCAAAGTGTCAAACTTTTCTAGCAACACCTTCTTTTCCTCAACCATGTCTCTCACAAAGTGATATTGAACATCAATATGATTTTTCTTCGAATGATAAGCTGGGTTCTTTGCCAGGAAGATTGCACTCTGATTTTCACGATCTAATATCACTACTTGTTGTACCAACCCAATACCTGAACACAATCTTTGTAACCATAATGCTTCCTTTCTTGCATGAGTGGCTACCATGTATTCAGCTTTTGTAGTTGAGAGTGCTACTACAGCCTATATTTTTCTCATCCAAATGATTTCTCCTCCAAATATATTAAACACATACCCACTTGTATATCTTCTGTGATCTAGATCTCCATCCCAGTCTACATCAACAAAGCCATGTATGTCCACCACTCTGTCCAATCCTAGTCTTCCTTGGTAGCACAATCCATAATTGGTAGTGCCATGAAGATACCTGAAGACGCTCTTTACCATTGTCCAATGCTCCTTCCCTGGTTTTGACATATACTTGCTCAAAACTCCCACTGCATGTGAAATGTCCGGTCTAGTACAAACCATTTCATACATCAAACTGCCAACTACACTAGCATATGAAACATGGGACATGTCCTCTTCTTCTTCCTGTGTCTTGGGACATTGATCTACAGATAACTTTACACCTATAGGAATAGGAACCTTGACTAGTTTACTTCCATGCATATTAAACCTCTGCAATATTGTCTCAACATATTTTCTTTGATTCAACCAGAGTTTTATGTTTTCACGATCTCTTTTAATCTCCATTCCCAGAATGAATTTAGCAGCATTGAGATCCTTCATGTCAAATTTGGAGGATAGATGCGATTTCACCTCTTTGATATCATCCATGTTATTTCCTACCAACAACATGTCATCAACATACAACACTACATAAATGAAGTGATTACCAACCTTCTTGGAATATACATAGTGATCAGCCCTGCTTCTTACAAATCCCAATCCAAGGATGTATGTGTCAAACTTTTGGTACCACATCCTAGGCGATTGCTTCAGACCATATAGTGACTTCTTTAGCTTACAGACCAACTCTTTCTTTCCCTTCACTACAAATCCTTCTGGCTGCTTCATGTAGATTTCTTCTTCCATATCCCCATGTAGGAATGATGTCTTCACATCCATCTGTTCCACTTCAAGATCAAAAGAAGCAGCAATAGATAAAATAAATCTAATAGAAGTTAACTTAGCAACAAGAGAAAAAATCTCACCAAAGTCAATTCCCTCTACTTGGGAATAACCTTTTTCTACTAACCCAACTTTATATTTCTCCACTTTACCTTGTGCATTAAACTTCTTCTTGAACAACCATTTTCTACCAACCGATTTTCTTCTAGCTGGAAACTCAACTATATCCCATGCCTCATTCTTATCCAAGGCATCCATTTCTTCAACCATGGACTTCTTCCAGAGTTTACTATCCTCTGAATTCACTGCTTCCCTGATAATTCTGGGATCATCATCAGTAATAGATAAAGTAAAATTGGAATGGAAATCAGGTGGAATATGCCTTTCTGGTTGCCTTCTATCTCTCACTGATCTCCTCAATACTCGGGTATGAGGTTATTCTTCTTCTTCTTCTACTTCCTCTTCTTCAGATGATTCATATTTTGCATCATCCAACTCAAGCTCTATTTTATCAGGTTCGTCTTTCATTGGTAGGAATTACTTTTTTGACACATCTTTTACCTCTCTAAAAACAACATCTCGACTGTAAACAATTTTCTTGGTTTCTGGGTTCCAAAGATTATAACCTTTCACACCATCTTTATAACCAATAAAGATACACTTTTCAACCTTTTTATCTACCTTACTTCTATTTTCCTTTGGAACATGTACATAAGCATCACAACCAAACACTCTAACATGTTGAAGAGAGGGTTTATTTCCAGACCATACCTTGTGTGGAGTTTTATCATCCAACGTTTATGGAGGTGATCGATTGACCAAGTAACATGTTGTACCCACTGCCTCTACCCAAAATTCTTGTCCTAACTCGACAATGCTGAGCATGCTCCTTGATTTTTCCATTAGTGTCCTGTTCATCCTTTCTACAACTCCATTCTACTGAGGAGTGTATGGAGTAGTCTTATGCCTTTCTATACCACACTTCTTACAGAATTCTTCAAATTCATTTCCGCAGAATTCTCCACCATTATCTGTTCTCAATAGCTTTATTTTCTTCTATGTCTGATATTCTACCAGAGCCTTAAACTCTTTCAATTTATCAAATACATTAGATTTATTTCTAAGAAAATAAATCCATGTGTACATTGAGAAATCATCTATGAATAAAACATAATACATAGACTTACCTAGTGATGGAACAGACAGAGGTCCAAACACATCACTGTGTATCAAGTCTAATATCCCCTTTGCTCTTGTAGCACCAGATGGGAATCTTACTCAATTTTGTTTACCATATATGAAATGTTCACAAAAATCAAAATCCAGAGTGCAATTAGACATACCTTCAACCATGCCTTTACCGTGTAGTGTTCGAAGGCCCTTTTCTTCAATATGCCCCAGTCTTTGATGCCACAACATGGTCTTCTTTTCAGGGACGATATTGGTCTTGTATTCTTTATTTTTCTTCTCAAGGACAATAGAACCATTACACCCATTAGTATAAATTCTTCCCAAAAACTTGTACAGAGTTCCACACCAAACTCCCCTCATCAACACCATTTCCCCTCGTACCATCTTGCAAGTATTATTTGTTGATTAAGGTTGGTTGTCATTGATGTCAACCCTTTGTTACACATTATTTTCGTCATCCCTATGATCGTTAATGATGTAAACCTATCTATTGCCTTCAGAGGGGTCAGTGGCCTGAGTTCCTAAAGAGAGAAGCGAGAAGAACTTCTCCTGAGAAAAGAAGTTGCATTTTCCTATGTAAAAAAACCTTATAAAAAGGGATGTTCTCAAGTTGCTATATAGGCAGGGTGCGAGAATGACCCATTCTCGCAGGTGTTGTGGGGTATTCTACCCTACGGACTAATAAGCTAGGGCTCTAAACTTATACGCAGATCATGACCCTTAAGATTTAACTTTTAACCTTCTACCCAAAATCTCAACCCCTTTTTCAAGAAAACATGGGAAGAATCGACTCAC
>ML834264.1:73542-89442 GCA_009831015.1 Picea engelmannii
ACTATATAATCCCCTGGACCCCTGGATGCAAATAAAACAACAAGTGGGAGAATGTTGGGTATGTTTTATATTCTTTGCATGTGTGTGTGTGGGCACGTCAGATATGACAATTGCGTCTGAAGATTCCTCTAGTAAAGCTCCCTGTGTCGTGTGCGTTGAGAGCTTTTCGTTACGATGCCTATCAAGATTTTTTTTTGAAACTTCATCAATATAAATCCACACATATCTCTTATCATATCCAATAATGGCATAGATGGAAGAGGTTGATTAAATACTACATTCCTCCATAGTTTATGTTGGAATGGCTCCTCAAGTATTTGTTTCCTTACATTTAGAAGGATGTTTTTACATCCAGAGTGACATTTGAGGAAGAATCCATCTTCAAAGACCAACAATTGGGCGTTATATATGCTCAATATGGGATGCTTTATGAAATTCTCCCTAACACACTGTGGTCAAACTATGATCCTAGACAAAATATTGGGCCTTTTGCCAATGGCATCATAGGCTCCAAAAATGATAATACCACAGACTTGGTGATGAACCAATTGAAATATTTGTCTCTAATACATCCTATAGAAGGACAAGCTTCAACTTTTTCCTCCACCACCACCCAGTCAGTGGATGTTCATTCTGTACAGTCTTTGTCAAACCCAAATGGTAACTAGCAACCAGGAGGGAACAAGAGGAAAGGACGAGGTAATAATAGTAAGGGTGGGAAAAATAATAATAATAAAGCCAAGGACGACAATAATAATGATAAATCAAATATTAATGCTAGTGAGGGTAAGAAAGAAAAGCCGAAGGTGATGTTTGACTGTAAACTTTGTAAATATGATCACCTTACCCACTTGTGCCCCAAAATCATGGAAACTGCGAGGCTCTTATCGAACCCACCCGTTGTGTTGACAAACCCATTTTCACATAACCATAATATGGCCTCTCGGACCTCTAACACCATAAATGTGTCGAGTGGGAGTAAAAACCCCTTGGCATATGAAGATGGCCATATATGCGTCAATATGGTTAAGTCTCAAATTGATGTAGCCACTCGATCTTGCAATTACAGTTCTTCACATATTGTTTTAGGTCCAGAGCCTCCTCCTCCCCTGGAAAAACCCTTGCATATTGATAAGACAGAACCTCTGCCTTATATTTTGAAAGGAGTACTAAAGTGCTCTGCACACAATCCTAATGTCAGATCCACTCAAAATTATTTGATTGTCTAAGATTTGGGCCAAACCCCATGCTCGATGTCGAATTTGGAGGTGCTCTAGACATGTCCTTCATAGAGGAACTCCTTGTTATGTTTGTTAGGAGCTCTATACCTATTTGGCTCAAAGTTTATCAAATTTTATGTCACGGGAATTAATCTTTGCTTACCTTACCATGTGGTCTTTCAAATACATGTGGAGTACACAAAAATTACCATCAAATGTATTGTAATTGATGAAGGTTCTTTGACATCTGTAATTTCCCTAGCCTATTGCAAAGCCATTGGATCTCCACCCCTGTCTCAATCCATGACCATGTTGACTTCTTTTGATGGACATTCTTTTAGGCCCCACAGGATCCTTCCTGCTGTCTCAGACAAGTTAGGTGGAAACACTGTGGAGGTCAAGGTCAAGGTGGTTGATGCACTTCTTGAATACAATCTACTACTAGGGTGTACTTGGACTTATTCCATGACAATCGTTCCATCGTCAGTATTATACACTTTATGATTTCCCCATGAAGGGAAGATAGTGACGATTGATCAATTTTCCTTTGTGCATTCTGGTCCTAATGTATCAGTGGGACCTTCGATCCCTATTATTGATAATTATCAGTAGGAAACTAAGAATGCCAGTGTCAGGATCTATTCCTCCTTGATGGGTACTTTTGATTTCATGGCACCAATTCAATATATTAATTCCATTTCTAGTGATTCTTCATCGTCAATGACGTTCGTTCCTTTTTTTACTTTGTATTTAAATGACCCTTGGACCCTACCTTCCCATAATGTGTCGTATGAAGGTCAGTCACACATTGGGATGGCAATGCCATTTTCAACAAGAAAAGTTGAGTATCAGGTTATTATAGAAGCGACTGCTGACCTAGATCCTTCCTCCTCGTAGATGGATGAGGTGGATTGCATTTTAAATCCCATATGGGTTGTTCAATCATCTTGTTCACATGATATACTTGATGACACTTTACCTTCGGATGAATCCATCTTAGAGGCCATGTCTGGTCCTAATGGGCCTTGGGACGATATGCATCATCGATCCTATTTTCTCCCGGAGCTTGTTAGGGTTGAACATGATGAATTTATATCTACCCTGAGTGAGATGGTCAGTAATGATGTGGTTCAATTAGATACGCATGGTTTTTATACCGAAGGAAACATGGCGAATATTTCTCCTACCATTGCAATCGACATCTATTATACCCCTGGTAAAATTGAGAACGTATATGTTGGTGCAAATTGTTCGCCTAAGGAAATTTAGATCTACATCGATCTCTTCAAATAATCCTGAGATGTATTTTCTTGTTCATATGAAGAGATGTCAGGGATCGACCCCAACATTGTCGAGCATGAAATTATAACCTATTTGAATGCTAAAACTATTCGACAATGTCTTAGAGATGTAAATCCTAGGAAGGCCCCCGCTATTAAGGAAGAACTAGAGAAGTTGCTCAATGTTGGTTTCATCTACCTCATTCCCTTGACAAAATGGGTGTCCAACCCCCTTCCCATAGATAAAAAGAAAGGAATCGTCTTTGTGTGTATGTATTTTAGGTATCTGAACAAGGTCTATCCTAATATAACTTCCCCAATCCTTTTATTGACCATATTCTTGATAAGTGTGAGTAAAGCAAAGTTTTTTCCTTTATGGATGAATTTTCAAGTTATAATCAAATTCAAATCAAACCCGAGGATCAACACAAGATGGAATTTATTTTTCCTTGGGGTACCTTTGCATACCAAAAAATTCCTTTCGTTCTTAAAAAGGTCAGATTAAACTTCCAATCTTCCATGACCTTTTTATTTCACAATATTAAGCATATCATTGAATCTTACCTAGATGATCTCGCTGCTCACTCTCGTAAGAGGGTAGATCAGTCAACTCACCTTCAACTAGTATTTGAGAGATGTGATTATTCTCACATTTGATTAAACCCTCACAAGTGCATCTTCTGCGTTAGTTCTGGTCATATTTTATAATTCATAGTATCTGAGCATGGGATCATGGTGGATCCTATGAAGGTTGAGGAAATACTTTGGTTTCCTTCCCCGTGCAGCATTTGACAACTTCAAGGTTTATAGGTGAAGGATAAATTCCTACGTCATTTCATAGTGAACTATGCCAATATAACTAAAGGTTTCATTCATCTTTTGAAGAAGGACACTCCATTCATATGGGATGAGCAAGCCCAAGAATCCTTCGATACTCTTAAGAAATCCTTGGTATCAGCGCCTCTGAAGAATCCCCCAGACTACAATAGAGACTTTTTTATTTATATTGTCACATCCAAAGGGACATTTGGTATGGTACTAGTTCAATAGGATGGTGAGCTCCATGAGCACGTTGTATATTACCTTAGTCGAAACCTAGTTGGTCTTGAACTTAAATACTCTCACGTAGAGAAGCTGGCCTTTTCCATTATACATGTGGTTTAGAGATTATGACATTATATCTTACTCTGCAAAACTACCATGGTTGTGGATATCAATCCATTTCAATACATCCTTACTAGGCATATCATAGGGGGGAATACAATAAGTGGATTGATATTTTGCAAGAATTTGATCTCGATTTTGCTTCAGTAAAATATAATAAATCATTAGTTTTTTCTGAACTGATGTCATACTTTCCTAGACCGGATGAGGATATTTTTCATGACAATTAATTCACAGATGAACATATTTTCCTTAATTCATATTTGGACCTCTAGTATGGATACATTTTAATTTATATTCAAACCTTGAATCTACCCTAGCATCTGTCGAGAGATGATCGACGATGTGTATCTCATCATGATAAGAACTACATTATTATCAACGACACTTTGTATCATTCAGGGGTGGATAATATCTTGCATCGTTGTTTGAATCTAGAGGATGTTGAAGTTGTTCTCAATTAATTTCATAGTGGTGCATGTGGTGGTCATTTATCTTGTCTTGAAACAACCAAAAATATATTGCGAGCCAATTATTTTTGGTCGCCAATTTTTAAAGATTGCGTTGAAAAGGTCAAGAAGTGTCACCCTTTCTAGTTGTTCGCTTGGAAATTGGGCTCGCACCTAGCCCCTCTTCACCCAGTCATTATTGTCGGTCCCTTCACCAAGTTACAGATGGATTTTCTAGACTGCAACCCAACCTCATCTGGGGGGCACCAACATATTATCGTGGTCATGGATTATTTCAGAAAATGGGCAAAGGCCATGCCTATCGTTTAATTCAATGGTAAGACTGCAACATTCATCATGTTCAATCAGATTATAGTCTCGTTTAGAATCCCAAAAGATATTATCATTGATCATGGTAGTCACTTTTAGAATTAAATTATCATGGAGTTAGAATAAAAAATGGGGTTTACACACATTCATTCTTCCCCTTATTATCTCCAGGAAAATGGACAAGTAGAGGTGGTGAATAAATATCTCAAGACCATTTTGAAAAACATTTTCATCTAGATTAAATATGACTGGCATCTGATGCTTTACCCTGCACTTTGGGCATACCAAAACATGGTAAATATTTCCATCATTTTGTCACCATTTCAGTAGTACATGGCGTGGAGTCAATTCTCCCTTTTGAATGTGAAATACCTTCCCTTGAATTGGCAATTGAGCTCCTACCTGATACATCTGATCCTGAAGAATGCCTCATGCACCTAGAGCAACTTGATGAGCAGCGTGAAGATTCCTCTATGGATATTGAAGTGAATAAAATACATGTTAAGGTTCAATACGATAAGTTTTTCTATCCCTGACAATATGCTGAGGATGACTTGGTTCTCCTTTATGACCAAGCCAAAGAACCGTTGGGGGAAAGTAAGTTCAACCCCATGTGGCATAGTCCTTATATCATGTGATGTGTCCTATAGAAAGGAGCCTAAGAATTATAATATTATTAGGGGAATATGTTGGACGAGCCTAGAAATGGGCTCTACCTTAATAGGTATTACGCTTGAGCTCTAAAACTCAGGTGTGACCTTTGTATATTAGTGCATCTTAATGTATATACTTCTTTATATTTTTCTTTACATCATTAGCTTACTTATCGAGTTTTCCCTTGGTTGGAATATGTCAACACAATCTTCGGTTTACTTAGGATTTGCAAATGATGCCAATTTTCATACATGGAACATGGCTTCCGTCGCTTGGGTTATTTACTCACCCGAGGGACAACTGGTGTCTTCAGGTGGTGTTCTTATGGATCCATCAACGAATAATTTGGTTGAGTATAGCATCATTATAGAGATATTATGCGATGCCATTTCACATGGTGTTCAATCTTTAGAAGTTCACCTAGACTCCCAGTTAGTTTTATGTCATTTGAACGAAAGTTACCATGTGAGAGATCCTACTCTACTTCGACGATTCCTATGGGTACGACTTTTGGAACAATACTTTTATTTTCTTACTTATAGTCACATCCCTAGAAGTTCTAATAAAGTATCTGATGCATATGCTAATTACATTTTAGACTGGAATTTGTCACATAACTAAGTAAAGAAAACAAATTCCTACATTCATACATTGTAACATATATAAGTAAAGTCAAAGTTCAAAATTTGTTTTATATTCCATTCTTTAAAATCCAAAAATGATGGTGTCATAGTACAAAATGAGGCTCACACCCTCAAAATACATATATGGCTAGTACATAGCATAACCATGGCATGTATGACTATGGTTTTAGATGCATATCATGATAGCACACTACGACATTTTTAATACGTTGGAAGCATCACAACCACACACAAGGTACACCCACCACCTGTCATTGCATCGCCTCTGGCATATCCTCCACTTGAACCATATGAATCGTGTGCGTCAAACAAGATAGGTTCTCCTGCATTTTATGTAGGAATATCTCTACATCCCCTCCTACAAGATCATCTCCTCGGCCTCTTCATCAATGTCATAGGAATCCCTCTGGTCATTGTGAACCCACGTCTGCATAAAAATCAATTGTTAATACTTGATACCATACAAAAACATTTGCGTTTTTATTTTTCCTTTATCAAAATTGAAAAACACAAAAAAATAAAATATATAAAAACCATTTCTTACCAATATTCCAAAGGCATATCCTAGTAGCAATGGCATGTTAGGATCCCTTTGGTAATCGATCTCTCCATAGGGATATTCATCGATCTCTATGACATGTCGGCGCCACTAGTAAAAGAACTCATCATTGTAGGGGGTTGGCACCCTACCACATCCTATACGCCTCATCACATCAGTCCATCCTGACATGGCTGGATCGTGCAGTCTGTTTGGAGTAATCTCTACTTTAGGGATCAAACTTGGAATCCTCTCAAAGAAAAAACTACATAGTATGGATGAAAACCTGAAATTACTCATTCACCCTTGTTTGCAATTTGTCAACTAGATCTTCATGTTGGCTATAATTTAGGTACACCAGTCATAAACAATGGGTCTCAAACACTCCACTGCATAGAACACGAGTGTCCTCAATGCCTAGTGCAACGAGGCTAACCCTGATATATGTGTGAGTACAAGCACGTTGATCTTTAGACTCAAGTTCTCGATCACCCAGATAGGGAGTTGGCTCCCTACCTTATCTACGCCTGCAACATAGTGAGTGGAAATGTACTCCTCCATATTCATCCCACCATGCCTTGAGATTCACCATCTCTCCCTAGTGATACAATCTTGTGATAAAGTATATGTCGTCTACTTAAATTGTCAATGGTTTCCCATCATGATTGAAGGCATTTGTCTCTGGATACAAATAGTTTATCAATAAATGGAGCAACCTCACTTGAGATCTCATTCCTTTGATGGCCCAAAATTTATAGATCCCACATAGTTTCAAATCTTGTTGGTCCCTTACATCTCTTTCTACTACTGCATCCACCTCCTCATGCTCCCTTTCCCTCCATTCAATAACCATCCTGCAAAGGAAAGATCAATTTTTGAGTTAATCCCTTTCAAAAACTTGCTCACGAACTTATATGTGGGCTAACCTTATGAATTTCATGTATATGGCTTCGTATATGTGTGTAGGCCTTTCTTTTCCCATGTATTGACCTCATATACACAACCCAATGAACTATCACCCTCATACAACCTAGTTTCTAAGTAGCGACCTCTAATACTCAAAAACTGGTGCCTAAAACTAAAATGTAAACCATTAAAATGGAATTAAATGGGATGGGCACTTACTTGGTCCAAACAATTTCTGATTCCACTGATCGTATCTCCCGCAACCACCACCAGAAGATCATGGGTAAAATGGCCTCAAAAGAACTATGTGGGTGAAAAACTCAAATGGTATGGTAAATTTTCTTATTTTTACTATTAAAAGAAAAAATTTACCCACTTTGTATAGTTTTACTCTATTTTTGGCCTTATGAACTAATAACACAGTGGAAATACTTGGTTTTAAGTGGTTTTGTCCAGGTTTTTTAATGGATTTCCAACGTCATATTACCCGTTTGTGCCTCTGGCAGGTATAGTTTTTCACCAGCATATAGAATACGTTTTCACTCCACTTTCCATTCTTGCATCATCCTATGACCGTGATTCATACACGCTAGGTACGAACCCATTTTTTAGCGACACAGAATCTTCTCACTACTACTAGAAGTGTCGTTATTGAGTGGAGGAGACTTACCAAACATGGGTACCCTAGTTAGATTTTTTTTTATCATTAGGTGCCCATGAAGAAGTTATTCCATATGATCAAGAGTTCCTTATAGTCCCAATATGACTTTGCATTCAAACCTCATTTTCTTTATCATGAGCATTCTGACTACTACCTATGAGACTCCCCCCTAAGTCTTGGTTAGTCTCTTTTCCGACTCCCCAAAAAATGAAAATATTTCCAAGTGAACTTGTCTCTTTCATACTTATTAAATGTATTTGAAAGGATGTCTATTTTGTATAAGTTTAACCCTTTTCTAGAACAAGTAAACTACTTACGAAGAATGAATACTCTAGTCCTCATTAGCTAGAAGAGTTCTCCTGGGTATTATTTTATATTTTTTGAGTTAAGTTGTAATTGCATTCCATTATCCTACTTGCATTGTTGAGCCTATTGTTGGATCTCGCTTTCTCATTATAAGCCTCTTGCCTTAATATTCTCATCATAATCCAAGTATTTCCTTCCATGTATCTATTGCATCTTGACACCCTTTACCTGTAGAGGAAACATCGCCCAGTGTGTCCATGCCTCACATGCATTCCCTTGCATTGAGAATAGGTGTTTTCCACTGCTTGGAACTAGTTGCTTACTCACAACACTCATTTCCTCTCTTGTATCATAGAATTTATTATCCTATGGAAAACCAAAAAAAGACGGGCGGGAAAAGAATATTATCTTCTATCGACAATAGTTGTATATCCTTTGAATAGAGTACAAACTTTTCAATCCATTTTCATCCAAGTTTTGGGTTTAGCATAACCTTACAAAGCTGAGCTCATTACTTAGATTTTACTCCTATGACTGGTTATTCTCCAATTGTTAAGAACCAAATATCAAAATAGCATAAAAAAACTAACAATAAGTACTCATCACCTTTAAAAAGAGAGAATTTTAGATAATAATCTTCTTCGAGCAGGCAACCTCCTTATACATCAAATAAATTTACCAATACAAGATTATTCCAAATGAAAAGGACTCCTTGGTATATATAGGAGACTAGGAGGTACAATTACAACTAATGGACCCAAGACGACATAAATAAAATAACAATTTTAATGTAATATGCCCCAATTAAGGGGTAGTGTGCCACTATTTAGGTCTTAACATGCCCCTCCCCTTCAGAAAAGTGTTGTCTGCAATGCTTGAGTAATTATGGATGCTTTTGTATAAAAGACTCAACCTCCCAAGTGGAATCTTTACCAGGTAGTTTCCTCCACTTAATGAGATACTCTGAAATGTACCTATTCCTCAACTAGAAAATTCTTGTGTCAATGATAGCTTCAGTATCCAATATGATTTTTCCTTCATCGTCAAGTTATGGAAATATAGTTTGAACTGGGAGCTTTTCACCTATAACCTTCTTTAAGCATGAAACATGGAAAACTGGGTGTGTTGCATCCCTTTCATCACCTAAATGAGAAAAATAAGGACTCTTACAAGTCCAGTTGGGTTAGCTGGACAAGACAACATTGAATGCAAGAGTTAGAAACATCAAGCATAAGAAATAAGCAAAGAACTAAGCTAATAACAATAAAAGAAACAAAACTAGAGTGCTTAAGGGAAATATAAAAATAAAATAAACAACATGTATGCCACCAATGCATAAGTTGTATTAGTGGGAAAACACCAAAGATAAAGGGAGACTATGGGTCCCCTCTTCCTCCAAGGGAGGGCTCTTGAACCCCCAATGATTGATCTCTTCTTGCAAGTAGGAAACCAAAAGGAAACAGTGAAGAAAATCCAAAGCACATTCACTCAAGAGGTGATATGAATGGCTAAGTGAAATGATGCTTGTATTCTCTTGATGAGAAAAGAGGATTCTCCAAGAGAATATAGGCAGCATAACAATACAAATGACTTCCTTGAAAATATAGTGCACCCATGGCCTCTTTTTATCCAAAATCTTTCAGGCATTATTCAACTATTATTTAGTGTGTACAAGGGGCTCTTTAGGGCACCCTTAGGTCTTTGACCAGCCCCCCACTCAGATTCACCTCGGATTTGGGTGTCAAATCGACTTGTGAGATGAACCAGAAGTGGGTGGAAGTCCGACAAAAATCATAAATGCATCGTTCTGAGGTGTGCGGATTTTTGTGTCCATAGTCACACATCAGGTGCATATGCACTTTTCTAGTGTTATTCGACTATCGCACATGCATGTGTTGCCTTTGTATCTTTAGCGTATGATGATTTTTTAACCAGTTGTATAGTTTTGTGCCCTTTGGAAATGCATTTTCTAGGCCATGGATGAACTAATGGGTGTTTTGAAGACGTTGGATTCCTGTAACCACTTATGGATGAAATTCTAGTGATAACAGATGCCCCCTGATGTGTGAGGTTAGGAGCATATGTACAGCCAAAATACATCAATGTTTATTCTACTGAGAGTAAATTTGTAAGAAAGAGCATTGTGAGGAGTTTCAAGAGACCCATTGGAGGGAGAGGGGAATCGGTGGGATCCAAACCTTTCATAAGGTGTGAAAAATAAAAACTATGTACAAACAAGGCGGGCATGCCCCATGCTCGTGTCATGTAACTCAAAAATGTGTAATACAGTAACTGAAGTTGTGTGTTGGTGTCAATGACTACAACGCCCTCGGGGGCATGTTGATAATAGAAGAGGATAATTCGGATGGTGAACAAACTCTAAAAATAGGGGAGGACACCTGTAAGAAGTCTCGATGATACGCAGACATTGATAGCCTAGCAATTTTCAGAGGTCATCGAAAAATATAAAAAATAACTGCAATAGTCGTAAAGTAAGACCCACTGCAACATGATAAGGTGTTGAAGTCGAATGTCGTGGGGGTCAATGACATAAGATAGAAATGATGGTTCTCTTTGTGTCGTCCGAGACACCTCATTGTGAAGGTAATGAGAGTCAAGATACTGTCTCCTTTCTGGAAACTGTGTTGATGTCGACAGGAAGGGAGTTGCGACGCCAAGAAGGAAAGGGCTTCATTAAATCCACATGGTAAGATTAGGGACTGAGGAGATACATGGAGGAAGTCAAGATGCGGTGAGACTCAAGACGGCCTTTGGTTGGGGATATTTGTGAAAGATAAGTAGAAACAACCGTGGAACTGAATCTAGTGTCAGGGGGATGACTAAACTAGGGTTAAGTTGTGCCAGAGATGTGACAAAGTGGAAAAACATAGATATCAGGGGTAAATGGACTATGGGATATTAAGGGTTTATGAACGATGTTAAGAGGAGGAGAAGGTAATGAATTCCCCAAACAAGGGCGACATGGGTTGCTTCTACCGAAAAAGGAAGGTTGCCAAGGGTGATGACAAAAATCTATGTAAAGGATGGAGACAAAGGCCTTTTACAATTACCAAATAAATAAACAATAATTGGGGATGAGCATACAGATACAGAAACAGGTGTCCCAGTGCAATATGGCTTGGCCTGTGAGGGTGCAAGTTGCGGGCAAAACAAGTGGAGGGTGGGGGCCCTATAGGTGGGTTTTTGTATTAGGTAAAATGAATGGAGGACAATCTACAGATGGGAAAACAGATAGTGGAGGAGATGACGGCTAATTGATACTGTAGAGGTGTATTCAAAATCTGAATCATGACGAGATTACTCGGGAGTCCATTATGGGGAAGTTATAAAAATGAGGAGAAGGAGCATGCGGATAATTCTCAGGAATTCAAAGACTATGAGGACTCCCATCCCTACGAGGTGAAAGAAACATGAGTGTCAACATGTCAAGGGGGACTATGAATGGGACAACTCATTTGGGGAAGAGTGCTACCGGGTGACAGTACTGAAATGCAACGGAGGTGTGAATACCGCAGAGCCGGATGAGGGGACCTTAGAGGAAAATATCGAAGGGTGTGACTGGGAGATGCATTTGAGATTCAGAGGGAATGATTACATGCCAGTAGCGATTTTATACCTTAAAAGGTCATGCTCATTTGTGGTGACCAAGTATATGCACACACTAAAACCAAATAGTCGACATGAACAATATCTGAAGATAAAGGACATATAGCGATTATTTGATAATTTTAAACATAAGCATGCGTACCTGGGCATAATGTGAGAAAATGCTCCCCAGGGGCCGAGGATGGATGGTGGCCGAGGATTGTGACTGTGTAGGTGGCAAGATCCTAGTCCAGTGGCTAAACACATTTCGCAAAATGGATGCTCAGAGCTCCTGGAATGGAGTATGGAAGTTTGGAAAAAGGGACTATATACAGTTGTAGGTCCCACATTGCCACCTCATTTGTACCTGCTTCCAGAGTGACTGGACGAGAGATTTGAGGAGATATTTGGAGATTTCAGGAGATCGAGCCTGCTGATTCAGGATCAACAAGTTGCAGGTTAGTGGTCGTATCCTCCTGCATAGTATCTATGGGTTATTTTTGGGTAGGGCTTGTACAGATGGCTGTACAAGGGGGTTTTGTGAGGGTGGGCCCCTCAGTGCACGGGTGATCGAGTGTTTCATGCACACAAGTGTGCGGCTATAATTTGGAGAGCCACGCACAAGAGCACCCAAATGGGGAAAAAAGGCATGCATGGGATGTGTGCCTGTGCAAAGCACAACAACACATCAATGTGTGGCTATGTTCCTGACAATTGCGCATGTGTGCGCAACTATGGGGAAGACAAGTATGCCAGGGTGCGCGTATGTTGATGTGACAAGGGCACATGGGTGTGCCCCTGTATGGCCAACATACATGCATGAGTGCACGAATGTGGGGTGAACAGTCGTGCATATGTGCACGCTTGTGAGGAAAACAACTGCGCCTTTGAGGAAACGCTAAAGGGTGTATAAACTAATATTTTTTTGGAGATTTTGATGTTTTTATGAGTTGTGATGGCTGATCAAATATTTGCATGTGTTGATGCAGGCTACCAGTTGACGATGCCGATCCAATGGAGGGAGAGGGACTGGGCCCTCTTGAGAGAGGTAGTGAGTGATGAGGAGCTGACTATTCATGGTGAGTTGGCCTCCTGTGGGCTGCTAAAGTTTTTTGAGTGCTCACTGGTGAGGGCACGGGAGTATCTTCTGTAGTTCCTGATTTCCATGTGGAGTTTGGATTTGAAGTGTTTCATCATGCGAGGTGAGCACCTGACATTCTCTATTGTAGAGGATGTATATTTTTTGACTGGGCTCCCGTTTTAGGGGACCCTGCTACTTGTCGGGCTGATGCTACCTGGGGATGGGCAGTTGGTTGTCCTATCCTAGACCTATTGTTTTGAAGAGGACTTCATGTCTGACTCTGTGGTGAGGATTGGGGCGATGGATTCCCTGGTGCATCGGTGTGTTGCATCAATGATTGTGAGGGTGTATGGATCTCTCGTGACTCAGCGGATTAGTGGGGGTCAGCTAAGGATTATGCAGAGGAAGCTGGGGGGTGAGAATTTTGCCTGGGACTTGATGCTGCACTCCAAGATGGTGGGGCAACTGGACAGATGTTGAGCTATAGACTCAGGGGATTTTTTTTGGGGTCTATCTTGGTAGCATGGTTCTTGGAGAGGGTGCCCATGTTATGCCCGAGAGTTTTATTAGACACCTCAAGTATGTGAGAGCCGCAACTGAGGTCGTGGGCGATGATTATGGTTCACCATGGTGGTGGGGAGGGTGGCCATTATTTCACAGCTGAGGCTGCACAGGTGTGGCATCAGATGCCATATATCATAATACAATATCTGTATTTTGGGGTGGACTTCTGGGATGATCCAGATATGGTGCTACCCCTTAGAGAGGTGTTCGACCATAGAGGTATGATGGTAGATTTTATGTTTTGATATTTAGATAGTATAGGATTTTTGTTATGTATATATGGATGTTGATTCTATCATTTATTCGTTGTGTGTGCAGATGTGGGACCTCGCAGGCATGAGGTTCAGTTGGTCAGAGAATTGGCTCATCAAGGGCCTGTGTGACCACCGTGGGGAGAGCCACAGGTAGGGGAGAGATGATGATGGGAGGATGTTGGGGCAAGGCCCATTGATGATGAGAGAGAAGCCATGAGATGTCGTTATGATGACCTGGGTGTAGGGCCTTCTCATGCTCCTCCATCGAGGGTTGGGGGAGAGTTCAAGGATATTCGTCACCGCTTGGAGGAAGTACTACAAGGAGTTCATGAGGGCACGTGGTCATGTATTCAGGATAAGGGAGTCCTAGAGTAGTGTGTGGGTCTTCCGGTGGAGTGGTGGACCATGGTCCGCAGAGAAGCAGTAGCGGGAGCGGCGATGAATGGACGACTTCCCCCAGGACTTGAGGGACCCCTAGCTGGTGGGGCACTTCCGCCTGACAGAGGACCAGGTGGTGGAGTGTTACAGGTGCCTTGAGTGCCCCTATACAGTTATTTTTGTATTTATAGAGGCCTGAGAGCCTATTTTGTATATGGTGTTGTGACACCGGTTTTGTACTTATAAGAGTGAAATGGTCACTTACCTACAGGTGTTGTACTTGATGTACTATTTTTTGTAAACATTGCTAGCACATTGACTGATATATATTTATGGATATACATTGTTGGATCTCTGTGATGTTTACATGTGATGATTTTTTTTTTTTTATGATGTCTAATTTATATGTTGTGATAGACTTTTGATGAGTTATGTATGTGTAATGGTAGCTTGGTGGGATAGATGCCAATCTAACACTAGGTTAGCCATATTATCTGTTATTTTATTAAATTGTCATGAAATATGTGTGAATGTGATTAAATCAAAATGTTGAGATAAAATTCTAACTTGTAGGTATTTGTGGAAGAGGCGTGGATTGCATACATGGCACACATTGTTGAGCTAGAGGACAATGAGTTGGGAATCTAGTAAAACTCTAAGGTGATGAATATGGCGATGACTAGCCTCAGTAAGGAGACCAATGATGGTTGTGTCCTCATATTGGTTGTTGGTCGTTGAGCCCAGGCATATGTCGTTGGAGTGGAGCAGTTCATGCGAGGGAGTGTAGAGGGCCCAAGAGGCCGAAGAGAGATTAAATGTCCAATGGCTAGCTCCATCGGCATAACCGATGTGGAAGGTCGATGGAGGAGGCATATGTCAATAACAAAAATGATAGATTAGACATAAGATATGAAGGAAAAAAGAATACTAAAAAGATCTACAAAAAGAAAAACCCTAGTGTAGCATGGCTACACTCAGGCATAAAATTTATTTAAGTGCAACCCATTGATAGGTTCCTTGAGGGGGTGGCCTTCGGGAGAGGCCAGGATGTATGTGCCTTTAGTGAGGCAATGTTGGATGATGTAAGTTCCATGCCATAATGACTCAAAATTTCCATGGCCGAAGGTAGCATGCGCAATATCGTAAGAAAGAACGAGGTCACCTTCATTGAATGATAGAAGGTTGACATGGAGATCAAAGGTGGACTTCGACTGTTTTTTGGCTACCTCATTTTTCTGTAATGAAGACCGACAGTCTTCATCCAGTGAATCTAAGTGAAGAATACACTACTCCATCAGAGAAATGTCGGGTAATATCTCAATAGCGGTGCGTAATGTGGGGATTTTGCATTCGATGGGGAGAGTGGCCTTGACCCCATGGAATAGATAAAATGGTGTGAAACCAATGGAAGTTTTAACTACCGTTTGTTAAGCCCATAGTGTGGAAAACAACATAAGGTGCCAATTGGTCTTATGTTTGTTCACCGTGTGTTGCAACATGGTTTTGAGGACCTTATTGACCGGCTCTACCTATCCGTTAGACTGAGGGTAGTATGGGGAGGCGAACTCGTGGGAGAAGCCTAACCTGGAGGAGAGTTCAATGAAAATATCATTCTCGAAGTGTTTCTCATGATCGGAGACTAACTGTAGGGGGACTCCAAAGCGACAAATGACGTGGTTGAAGAAAAAAAACACTGCAGTTTTAGTGGTGTTGTTGAACGTGGGCATGCCTTCGGCCCATTTGGTGAAATAATCGACTCCTACGACAATGTATTTGTGTCCATTACTAGATGGGGGGTTGCGAGTCATGAAGTCGATGCCCCATTTGCAAAAGGGGTCAGCAGTAATGACTGGGTGGAGAAGAGA